>WYDI02010639.1:0-39289 GCA_009867235.2 Psittacus erithacus | reverse complement strand
ACAGGTAGCTGACTAAATAAAAATTTAGTCAACTAGAAATATAGAAATTTATTTACTATTTAGAAATCTAGAAATTTCTGATTAAATATTTGCAGATAGGAGACATACCTCAGGGAACAGGCAAAAAGTCCTTGGAAATGCAAAGTCATGAGCAGAGAAAAAGCACCCCACCACTCTCTCCCAAAAATGTCAAAGCATAGACAGGTAGGAGACTGTTAGGACATATGCAGAATTTTAGAAGCTAAACAAGGAAATTTTGTGCTAGCTCTACAAATAGGGCTTTTATAATTTACGGGTAGTGCATGCTTGATTTTCAGCCAAAACAAGGTTATGTTCCACTCTAAATCTGAGATTTCTCTAAAAACACATCCAGCTCTTTACTGCTTTTCCCCATTACAAGCTCCTTGCTTACCGGGTTAATAACAACCACTGTACCATCATATGTCCAAGTTCCCAACTTCATACTGCAGTTCTGCTGGTCAAATGGGAAGTGCGTGACTATAATTTCACAGTAACTTTTGAAAATAGCTGGTGGTGTCCAGGTGATCAGGCCTGTGTGCTCTAGGAGGACTTTGGTGTATTTAACAATGGCAAAATCACCATCTGCACTGCAAAAGGAACAAGGACATTAACAGCAATATGGGCAGCTTAATTAACATCATCACAAAAGGAGCTCTCTGACCGCAGATCAACTGGTTCCCCAGTTGTCATCATGCCTGCTGCTGCAGAAGCTTGGTCTGAGGCATGGTACCCCGGGGCCCAGATGCTGTGGGAAAGCAGTCCATGGGTAAGCGGTGCCCTCCCTTCCCGGGCAGCTGGCATCCCTTACTTGTTGTAAAGCACAAGGTCTGGTCGCCAGATATCATCTGAGGGGATGCGGATTTTTTTCACACCGCCGTAGTCATCCGGATTCCACTTGAGGTTGACATCTGTCCATTGCTAAAGAGGGAGGAGTTCAGCCACTGAGAGCCTCTTCCAGCACTTTTGGGGATAGTTTGGGTACTTCCTAGAAACAAGCACCTCCCTTGCTTTGGAATATGCAAGTAAGCATAAACATATGCTATTGAGATCCCCAGCTAAGTTTTTACATTAACCTAAACTTTGGCTTAAAAAGCTTCTAAAAAATTTAATATACACATATGAAAGATAAATATACCAGAAGTCTACTGTTAGAAATACAATACAAAATGCTTTTCTTAAGGTTCTTTAGGGTCTAGCACATTTTATTCTTGAGACCCTAGAAAGAAGATATCTGCTAGCTGACCACCTGTCCAACACAGCAGTTAAGAGTTACTTTCTGGCTATGTCCTGTGCATTGGTTTGAAATGGATTAAACGGTTGGCACTATTTATAGTTACCTGTTTCAGGCGCACATTGGTTGTCACAATCTGGTTTACTTCATCCTTGAAAAAAAAAAAAAAGGGAAGAGAAAGCAGTAGCAGCAAACATCAGGATTACAGGAGAAAAACTGTTCCCTTAGAAAAATGACACCATTTGGCACTATCACGGTCAATAAGCCAGAGGTTCATACTGTACCACATTAATAAGCTGAATGAGCTGCAGCCCAACAGTGACGACGACGGCGTCCTGATGGTCCTCCACGGGTCGCACCACCTTGTTGTAGTTCTTGAACAAGTCCTTGACGAGGCGAGTCTCATCTTCATAGCACAGGGCCAGCCCAGCTGCAGAACAGCAGGGGTGGCATCAGTGAGACAGGACAGAGAACAGGCTACAGCACCTGTCCAAGGCAGGCATGAAGGAAATGCCATCAACAGCAGGCAGCTGGTGGAGTCCTGTGTGACTCTTCATTTCAGGTGCACATTATGTGCATTGTGAATACTGTCAGCAGGGGTAAGTTCCTATCTAATCTGGAGGTCAGTTTAGGAATAAGACAACAACAGTCTCCAGCCAGGAGATGAACAAAACAAAATAGCCATGACTGTGGGCATCAGACTGATGAGATAACTGGGGTTATCTCCCCCAGGCTCTCCCAGCACACAACTGTGCTTATATACAGTACTTGTGAACTGTTAAGCACAGAGAATACCCGTAATCAGGGATTTCTAATGTTGTCTTCTTCATCTTCAATTCCACAGACTTGCCTGTAACAGTAACATTAAAGGACGGGGCCAAGCACAACAAGACACTGATTTGAAAGCACCATCCAGACTCCTTGCATCTGAAGTTTAAGCAGAGGAGTAGCTCCTGTCATTGACTAGAATTGCTCAGGTTGTACTTGTGGTGAGAGAGAGGGAAACCATTCATAATGTGGTCTCATGTTTCCCTGTCCTTGGGGAAGGTTTCAGCTTATGCTTGGAGATCTCTGCCCACAGACTGCTCAGCGTGACTTGGCAGTGCCACAGAGAAGAGTCCTTGTGAGAGCATCACCAGTGAAAATGGCAGGTAGCAGCTTTGTTTCATGTGTGTTGTGTTCCCAAGGGGTCAGGGCTCAGAGCCCCACCTCACAGAAACACAGACGAATCCCAGATAGCCAGCTGTGGAACAAGCAGGCACATCATGTGCTCAGACTGTAGCTGCTTCACTGTTAGAGAGGAGTAAATCAAATGGAAAGGAGGCTTGGGGATATTTTTGTATATACCCCGTCTTTAAGGCAGTGAGAAGGAACAGAACAGCTGAACCCCACCTCAGGCATTTTTGGCAGATTCAAACATTGCCTTCCCCTCTCTCAGTCTGAATTCTGGGCCACTGAAGTCAACAAGAACTTTGCTGCTGACTCCAAGGTAAGCCAGGATTTCCCCTTGTTTCCTGACTGACTTTTCATCAGCTCCCTTCATGTAGTTGAGCTGCCTTGCCAAGGATTCTGCATTGGCCTTGTCCTACCATGAGGTGGTATTAAAATACTTGAGTGCCATTGAGAAAAGCTGTTTGCCACAGACAAGCACTGCTTGCTTCCCCTGCCAAAAAGCCGTGATGGGGTGGGCAGGAGTCATCTTTCCACGTCTATGTTATGATTAAAGTGTCATATCTCAAGTCAAACTCTTTGCTATACTATATTAATCCAATTAAAATCTTTCACATTGGTACCTTCTGGTGCGCCTTGGTAGGAATTTAGTATACTGAATTTAGTGAAAAGTTTTTAGGATCACAAGGTACTCATTCTTTCAGAGGGCTGAGTAAAAAGACTTATCCCACTACAACACCTACAGCTGCAAATCAATTCTATTTCCTTGTCAGTAGTTCTACAGCTTAATGAAACTTCTTGTAATGAATTTTTACATTTCAAGCCATGTTTATTAGAGCTTTCCACATATTTTGGGATACGTGTAGCGCTAGAATACATGAGAGCATGGCAGAAAGACAATTAAACACAAAAAATTCTCACTTCAAAATATCTGGTGTCTGAAATTACAAATATCTGAGCTGTTACCAGTGCACTCCAAAGTCCTGATTTGAACAATTTGGTATGTTCATAAAACCTTATCAGCAGGACAGGCTGTTCCCAGAACACATATTCACCCATACTGATGGATGGTCCTGCACACTCAGGAAGGAGCTGACCCCTGTTCAAAGCAATAGCTAGAACACCTTTACCTGCAGAGACGAGGAGGAGTATGCGATGGACCTTCATCATCCGCTTGCTGCAGTCACACAGACAGATGCACACACAAAGCGCCGTTGAGGTCTCTTTGGAGAAGGGCCGTGCTGCCTCTCGTCAGGGTGCTGGCAAAATATAGCCACTAAGGTATTGATTTACAGCACCTGTTTTGGGGGATGACAGCTGAGAGCCACTGCACCACTGGGCTGGAAACAGGAGAACAATGTGTCACCAGGCAAATATCTCTTGGAGTTTACAGAAGGTCATTTTCATAAGTGACAATATCAGCCTATAAAGAAAAGGAAGAATTATCTGTAGAGTAACTGAACATCTTGGTGAGAACTCAGAAGTGTCCCAGGCTACAGACCCATCCTTTGTGACCACAGCAACTTCCCAGATTTGAGATTTTGTCTCTCTGGAGGAAAACAGAGCGCAGCCATTTATTTCGGATGCACCCTCACCAGCGTACAGACTGTGCACTGGGGTGAGGCTGCTCCCTTTGCTTTGCAGATGGACGAGAAATGCTGAGGAAGTGAAGAAGTATGTTCAAAGGAGATTGATCTCCTTGAACCTACTGGGATTTTCAGAAGGTACTCGATAGAGTTCCCCCCTTGAAAGCTGTTAACTAACCTAAGTAACCTGAAAAATGAAGGAAAACCCTCCCATAGATACCTATAGACTTACTGAGCTGTGATAGGCAAATGGTAGGAATATGATCAGTTTCGACAGCATGGCAGATCCAATGGATTCCTGCACGACATGCAAGTGCTTGCTCATTATTGTTATTTTTATTGATTATTCCATTAATCACCTGGAAAAGGAGTGAAAAAAATGACGTGTTTCATAGTAACATTCAGTTATTCAGGCAAAGAAAACAACCAGCTGTGAAGACTTTTATGTATGTATACACATACACACAAAATGACCTCCTCTGAGCTCACCAATATCATACAGGAGCAAAATATTAAGGTAGATCATTGTGTGAAATGCTCAGCAGCATGAGAAAAGCAAGTCCATGAGTTTCTAGGGTAGATGAATCAAACATAAATCGACCGTGTCCTGAGTGTTCTTTACAGTTCTTGTCCTCTGGTTTCAAAAAAAGACTTGGGAAAGGCCCAGAAGAATGTGACAGCAGTATCCATGTTAAAAACCAGCTTTCGTACCTGGAAATGATAGTATAAACCTTCAGCCTGGTTGAGAAGCCAGAGAAAGATCCAGGGTCTGTAAAATACCAAATAGTCTGGAGAAGGCAGATTTGGATTCATTCACTGTCCCAGTGCAAAACAAGTAGAGGAAACCAAGGGAAACTTCAGAGTTGGCAGGGTTGACCAAGACACTCCACCACACAGTATGGCTGCAGTAGAACTTGGTTCTACAGGAGTGTATGTGTGTGTGTGTTTTTCTGTATGTTCAGAAAAATTAGTTTGATAAATTTAATTTCATGCAATTAAATAAAAAGACCCTCCAAGAACTCTGTCACAGATGTCCCAGAGTCACAAGTCCCCAGAAGCTTGGGCTGGTGCCCTGGGAAAATACCAATGACTAAGCTGTTCATGTACTTTTCCCTGGACATGGCACTGGGTGACCTGCCGCAACCATTCTTACACACTGCTCCAAATTTCCTTTCCAGAAAACATTCCTCACAAAAACCTTGCTTAGTTTTGCCTCTGGGTGACACCAGATGTACTTTCTATTTCTTCTGGCTACCTTCTGCGCTGTCTGCCAGCTGCTTCGGTGTTTCATGCTGGATGCCTGTATTATTCAGTTAGTTATTTTTAATTCAGTCCCCCTCCCTCACCCCCTCCATTAACTCAGCATCCAGCCTCGGCATTTACATCTATCCTCCAGTAAAAACTCTCCATTTACATAACTCTGGCCTCGTTCCTGGCCTGTGTCTTGGCCAACAGCTCCCATTGTTGCAGCTATCTTATTTCAAACAAGTGGCAGGCTGCTCCCAACCTTTATCCCAGGCTGGGCAGCTGCTGTGACCAGCGGAGATACAATTGCATGGAAGCATTGTGGGAATGCTGACGATGCCCCTACAGATCCTCTCATGGTCTCCCAAAGCATTCCTGCCCACCCAAGGCAGGCAGGTTTGCACTGAAACAGATGGAGGAGGGTGTTACCACACTCTTTGGCAAATTGTAGCTCTTGGGTAACATAAGTTTCTGTCCTCCCGAAAAAAAAGGTCTAGCTGCTAGGAATCGTCAGGATCCAGAAAATGTAGAAGCCCCAGAAAGTCTGCAGCCTTAGCAATGGGTTGTTTCTCCTGCAGCTGAGCTAAGCACAGCCTTCCAACCTGGGAGCCAGCTACCACTTACTGTGTGGGAGACAGAGCTCATTCTCAAAGACGCAGGAGCAGGTATTTGGAGAAGGCCTTTAGGGAACGACAGCCTGGCTGCAAGGAACATTCACTGGCAGAGAAACAGGACTGTTTCCCCCCCAGAAAACAGAGGCAACCCAAGCTCCTGTGGTTAAATACAGACAGAGAAATGAATGCCGCCTGTTGTTAACAGGGGAATGTGACCTGTCATGACCAAGGTGAAAATGCAAGGGGAGGGGACGAGCTGGACTGAGTGCCTGGATTTGATCCATTGCAAAGGGTGGTTTTCTTCCCTCAGAGTGTTCAGAGATTTTTCTTGATGAATATCTTATTCCTACACAGAAAAACCCTTTCACATCCATCTCAACTGCAAGCTATTTGGCTTGGTTTATGAGCCCCTCCGACCTCAGACAAACTCCCTATCCACCATGTTAATGGCAGCCCAATCTCATTCATACTGTTTGGAAAGAAGCAGAACTCACCGCTTGCTGCATTTTGGGAATCACTTCTTCCACTCACGTCCCAGCAACAAGCGCTGCCAGGGCTTCTGCTCGCTCCAGCCTGAAGGAAGCCAGCCGTGAACAAGCACTACTGCATGTCTCTTTGGCACATCATAGCTATCATAGAGCCATATTACAGATGCTTTTGCCACAGTGAGGAATGCAAGTTTTCACTAAAATCTTTGTCACAGAATTGCATGCTTAAATGCAAGGCCCAACTAGAAAAAGCAGATGCAGGAGGCTCCCATGGCTACAGGACCTACATGGGGAAGCAGAAGTGAAGTTAATAAAAATATTAGAGAAAACATAGGTTCTGCATCAGGGAAATTAAGGGCACAAAAGCAGAGAAAATGAACAGTGTTCATTTAGGGTTTTTTAGATTCCAAATGCTGCATACGCAGTTTTTACTGTATTTTGGTATCAGAAAAACAGCACTATTGGCGACAGTAGATTATGGCAGCACTGCATAAGAGAAGGCAGATGGTTAGACAAGTAATTTGTGAATTTGCCATGTGTTTGTTACCAGATTGCCCCTAGTTATAGACAGTATTGCGTACGTTTCCCGCTGGAAGTCATCTCACATGAGCCTGGCCGCTCAGCACTATTGCCACCAGATGGCAACAGATGGCCAAAAAAGATGCGGTGGGCACAGGACGGGCGTTGCGGAGAGAACGACCGCAAACAGTCCCTAGCAAGGGCAAAACAGGGGGAGTAAATGCTTTAGTAAATGCATTCAAGGAATTAAAGACGGTCTTCAGATGCTAATGGACTGTACTCCCCCTGTTTATTCCAGTGCTCATAAAAACATGTTAAGCATTAATGCACGCACCGATATATATTGACAGATAGGATTGAATTCCACAAGTCAAGAAATTAAGTTGCAGTTTTCCGTACTGAAATGCACTTCAGCCATCATCAAATGCTTTTTATCCTCATGGATGTCTGTAGAAAGCTTGTTTTCAGCATCTCTTTTCGTTGTTTTCTATTACACAGGCCAAAGGAATTAAAAATACCAAAAAGTCACTCAAAAGCGGTGATCTTGACCTCTACAGTTATGGAGCTTACGTATTCCAGCACAGACATGGCGTGCATTTATCTAATCAAAGGATGCTTCTGAGAAAAGGACTTGAGTCTGGAAAGAAAGAGCAAGAAAAGGTCCACAGTCAGAGAAACCACAATCACAAAATACTCACTCAGATGAATTGCATGAGTATTAATGTACTGCAGGTGAGGAGAAACACTGCTCCCCTTTAAACAGGCATCACCCTCATGGTCATGCTGCTCACAATAAAATGATGCTGGCAACCGAGACTCATGTATCCAGCTTGAGCAAGGCTGGTGCAGCAGTGAGAACGGAGACCAGCAGTAAATGAAAACACCATCAGGTGAGATGACAGGCACAAGCTGACCAGTGTTAAAGGAATCAGTAAGAAGGTTGCAGCGTCACACTGCCTTTCTGTCCTGGAAATTCCAGGAAACCAGTCCTAGAGCTGAGTAAAGCAGTAGTAAACTCAACTCCAGGCATCATCCTTGAGAGTTGCTTTTAGGGCTCCTATCTGAGTACTGAGGCTTATCTCTGGGACCTAGTGAGTCATGCTGGAGAGCCAAACAAGACAACAAAAGAGGACAAGTCCTTTAATTGTGAGGTTTGCTCTGCCCTGCTCCTGCAGGCCACTCTTTCAGAGCTGCAGCTTGTGTGAGCTGTGCTAGAATGGCAAGGACTGCAAAGGAAGAGCTCTGCTGATCCATCCCCTCATGAAGACTTGTCTGCACATCAGGACTCCTCTGCTGCTGTGATCAGGGAAGTCCCATTCACTCTTGGATGTAGCTAGGTAGCTGCCCTTCCCCAGCAGCACAAGTCATCAGCTGGAAAACGCACTCAGCCTAGTACAGACCATGACTACCTGCTCTGAACATAGTGTGCAGTCACTAGGCATCAGTTTTATCTCTGCAGATGCAGAAAAACTCCACAAAGCACAAAAGTCTGGCAAAGAGGGTGGCCCGGGTGTCAAAGCTGGGATCCAGGTGGGCATTGACAGCCCTGCCACATCCTGACAGTGGAAACATCAAGGCAATGTTTGAACAGTGCTGGGCACCCATGTGGTCTCCTTGGCGTGTCTGCCTCTAGAGATGGCACCATACAATCATATTGCATTTTGGGTACATATTCTGATGCTGATTTGCTTTTGTGGGTATATAGTTGAGTTACTACCAGTGCAGAAAGTAGAGCCTGGCATTGTCTGACTTCCTGCAATGCATGCATATGATGTCATATCATACTCATAGCCCATTTCATACACTGTCTTTCAGGAGTGGAACCACAGATAGCATTCATCCTGAAATGTATCTCTGGATGCACACAGTTATGTGTTCAAATACACATGTCTGTTTTTAAATGTAGGTGATTCTCCATCGGACTAACTGCAGTGCAAACTGTTCCAGTTTAGCTTTATACAAAATCAGGCTGCTTATTCAGCTCCTCTGAGGTCTAGCACATTTTGGCCAGTATTTAGAGTTTTCCTGAAGACATGTTAAAAGGAGCTGCACTACACAGCCAGTGGAAAGAAGAGCTGGCAATTTGGGAAGTATGTTTTCATGCTTTGAAGCTGCTGCACTGGTTAGCTGCTTCTCTTACCCATTTCACAGGGGGAGTGAAAACAGATGATGAAAATTACATTTTAGCTCATAACTGACACAGGCTCTTCTCTGATTGCTGGCCCATAAGGATGTAATTGACCGCAACCCTTTTGCAAAGTCATCACTCCCAAATACAAAACCAATTAACTCCTGAAACACGGACCACTCAACGGCACATTCCCCACATAGCCCTGGTTATGGGATGAGAGCACAGACATCCATCCAGCCATCATCTGCTTGCTATGGAGTGCCCAAGTCGCGAGGCAGGTGAGCTAAACCATCCTGCATCACACCTGCAGTAAGTGCAACTGGGATAAATTTTGGTGATCCTGAAAGCACCTCTGCAACCCTGCAAGGGCCCCCGGATGCCTGGCTGCAAGATGCACGCTCTCTCATTGCCAGTATTAGGTGGGTAAACATGCAGAAACAGGTTTATTTTCTCTTTAATTCTGCAAATAAGCCGAGTGGCAGAGCACGTGGTCCTTTCACACACACTGCCTTCCCTCCCTATGCCCTCACTGACCCAAGAGAACCCTTAACAGAGATCTCTGCAAAGCATCCCTCTCACCGAGGGGTGCAGCGGTTGCCTTTAAAAAGTCAACATTTACCTCGCTGTGCTATCTGAGCCATTACAGTGTTTTAAAGCAGGAAACACCGTCCTCTAACCCATGCTGTCCATTAGCTCCCAGGGCCAAATTCCTGTTCCGGCACATGACACACTTGGATTTGCTGGTGTGCTTCACCCGGGACTGACCTCATGCCAAAACACACACTTTTATTGCTTTTGCTGGGATCTTGGCCAGCACACACAGAGCATTTTGTTGGTAATTAGTGGAAAAAGCTGACTTCTTGGTTCCTGGGCTGTAGCTCTCACCTGTCACATGAATTTTATTTTGCCTCCTTGGCAGGTTGCAAATCTTTGCCACGTTCCTTTTGTGTTGGACAATAGGGAACTTACAAGCTTGTAAGTTTGTTATCAGTATAACTTCTAAGCTTCTAAACAGAAGAGCAGAAACTCACCCTCAACTCAAGAAATGCCTTCAAAGTGATAACTGAAGTATTAAAAAGACACTTTTGGAGTGTATTTTGCAGCACGTGGTAGCTCTGGGTTCCAGGCTTGCAGCAGCAGGAAGGCCCATTTGTCTGGGATGGCATGTGGGGCAGAATGTGAAAGGCCATTCCCAATTCTCTGACAGCCCACACTAACTTTGTACTCATGTACACATTTGCACATGAAGCCAAATTCCACATTTCCCTGCTCACCAATATTTGGGATTTGACAGGATTTCAAAACACTGCACTCAAGACAGTTGGGGGAATATCCTGGTAAACACCTAGCACAGCAAGGGGGGCAATGTAAGTGTTACACAAGCAATGGAGGAGCTGAAGCATTACAGGTAACAGCCACAAAAGAGAAACTGGTGTTGAAACAAAGAGCAGAGTTCCAGCTTAGCAACTCTGTATGAAGTCTAGTTTTTGGATCAGCCTACTTGTGAAATTCATCCTCCTAGCAGAAAAGGCCATATCCACACTGACTTGTCACACAGCCCCTGAGTTTGCATTTTGTTTTCAAGCAGTCTGCATTCACATATAAAAGCTTACAGCGCGCTGAAGTGCGACATGACAAGTGGCTTTGTGGCACCAGCTGCCTTTTGTGTCCAGATGATATGTGTCATTCTGTTCAGCATCCAGCCAATCCAAACCACCTTTGCTAAGAAACAAGAGAACACTGCACGTGACCATTTTGCTTAATCAGTTTTCCTGGCCACTTCAGATAAACAATTCTGAAAACATTACAACATCTTTCCTTTCTTCTCTTTCTGTGCCTCCTGCACTGGCAGGACACTGGTGATGTACTGGGATGGGTACTGGGAGGGATGCTATGCACTGACTGCTGGCTCTCCAAGAAGGTTATGACAGCAGCTAGAGCCTCATTTCTCTGCTCCTGGTGTACTCACATGACAGTAAATAAGGAAAAAAGAAAAAGTAAAAAGCCATGTGTCGCTTTTTGGTACACAGACCACTGGTGCCATCCTGCAGAGATCAGCTGACAGAAGATAACGTTTGCACTCCTAGGTTCTTCTTAGTATCTCTAAGTACTTACAGGCAGACTAAGAACCGAAGAGGGAGGTTTGGGCCATTTAAATGTTTTTATGATGCAGAGGTTACAACTACCATGTACATTTCAAACACTGACACCCAGACAACTTAACTACCTTACACAATTAACATTCCTACAAGAAGCAGGCAGCTGTAGGGTGAGAAGTCCCATCAACACCATGCTGGCCTCTTTCAGACCAGCACGGGTGACAGCAATGAACAGTGCTGCTACTCCCACAGTGCTGCTGACCACTACCTACCAGCAGCAACAGTCACTTGGGAAGCTCTTAGCTGGCCTTTGCTGGGTGAGGCAAAGCATTCAGTTTGTTACCCTTGCCTTCCAAAGCATATTTGCCTTTTCATTTGTGATACTGAAAGGAGTCTTTGATTGGAGCCCTAGGAAGCATTAGGAGGGGGCTTTTAGCTAGGTCAAAGCTCACTCTTGAAGTAACAGAAGGAGGCTTGGGTGTAGGTGCACTGGCAGATTAGTTTTCTGTTCTTAATTAACACAATTAGCTAAATGACATGATGGCTTAGGCGTGAGGCTAAATCTGGTATCTCAGCTGCAGATGGAAAAGGGAACATTAGTGAGGGCTTTCCTCCCACCAGTGCAAGAGAAGGAGAATGTCAGATACTTCTCAACGCTGGGAGAGATTTCCAGCCCAAGGACAAAGACCATGGAACAAGCCAGCCCACACTTTCCATGGCAGTGCCTTCAGCTCTTTCTTTAGCCTCCCCCACTGCCAATATCATCATCAGGGAACATTGTTCCCTGATGTCCCAAGTTGCTTCTTTGTTGTAACTTCAGCCAGACACTCCTTGATTTACATTACAGAGGGAGAACCTCAAAGGAAGCCGTTGGCAGACCACAGCTTTTCCTCCAGTGAGAGGGCATGAAGGAGCTGTAGAGACTGAGCATTGTGCCATATTTGAGATTATTAACGGTGAGCATCTGGACTGCTGCACATCAACTATTGTTTGTTATTTTTTTAACAGAATTTAATGCCAATTTAATCCACTGTGTTCTGGCACTTCTGGAAATAGTCCTTGTTTCTGAAATGCAAGATTATGTGTTGGTTGGGGAACTACTTCCAGGAGAAGTTCACAGTTTTCTGTGAGGAAGTGACTTCCATGCATCCTTGCAACTCACCTAGAGAACAGTGTGTGACAGATGCTAGGACTCCTCCACATATATTTGATTATTTGCCCCTGCCTACTTTTGATAAAGGTGCTCAGCTGGCCTTTGAATCTCTGTTTTTGTGAGGTAACTTGTACTGCACCATATTGGTGGTGTCTAACCAACCTTGCAGCAATCCCAGCGTACCTGAATTCCAGCAGTGTACTGGGAGATGTCATGTGAGAGTTATTGCATGGAAAAACAACGTAAGTTTGGCATCATGCTGCTGGAGAACATGAAAGGGGATAAAAGAACAAAAAGCAATTAAAGGAATTTTTCCCTTCCCCTTTTTAAGAACAGAGTAGGTGCTGGAGATGAGCAGTGAGCAACAGCATTGTGCTGTGCCAATTTTTTCTGGGTTTAGTGAGTGATCCTTCAAGTAAGCTTTGGAATACACCACTTTATGAATAGTAATCTATAAAATGAGTAATTTTAATAGTTTGGACAATCCTATTTGCATTACTGACACAGTAATAAGGCATGAAAAGAAAAAAAAGGGGCAAAGAAAAAGCTTAGTATTTGAAATTTTGGCTTGATAGCAAGAAACAAAAATTACAGGCAACATAGTGCTTGAAAATGAATTCTGGTTGGCTGCCAAATGCATTTTTCAAAACAATGCCTAATTGCCTCAGGAAATACATCAATCAAAGACTCCCAAAGGCCTAAGAATCATTTGCTCCAATCCACCAAGGCAGAGTAGTGATAAAGACCTGAGTAGTACAAGAAGCTATGTTTGTCCTTGAGACAAAATCCTTACATGAGAAATAGGAAAGGGTACCTAACTAAAAGCTCTTAAACAAATTCCTTTAGCAGCTCACTGATGTCACTCTTGGGAGAGATCCAATAAGAAAAAAATGGTATTCTGACCATGAAACCACCAAAAGACATTAGAGAAGCTCATGAATTGTGCTGTCCATATTGAGATATAGAAGGTGACATCAAGAAGAGTAACTGTGGTGTGGCCCAGATCACATAGAGGGCGAATCAGGCTTACATGAAGAAATGATCAGTCTATGCAAAGGCTCTGGAGAGCAGTATAACCTGAAATGCCTATGACCAGAGGCAGATGAAGAGCGTATTGAAGAACTGAAGAGGAGTTGAATCACTTGCTGAGTATGTAAGGCTTCTTCCTCTCTGCACATCAGCCCAAGGTCCTCAGATTCTCTTGGAGGCAGAGCTCACAGCACCCACCAGCCCAGTGCTGCAGAGGGGGGACCCTGGGGAGGTTTGCTGGAGGTACAGAACAAGCCCTGCGCCCATCTTCTCATGCCCTGCTCTCAGTCACATGTCCTCTGCCGTTTACTCACACTCCCACTAGCATGTGACTGAAGCAGAAGCCACTCTTGCCTTACATGGTTTGCTCAGCAGTTGCTTTAATCCACAGTGTGTTTCCTAACCCTCCTTCTCTTGCATTACATAAGCTTTCTAGGGCTGATGTGCAGTTGCTAAGCAGTAATTTTGCATGACTAAAAAAGAAATCCATGATTGTTAGGTTCACTAAATGTTTTTTTTCCCCATTATTGCAATATAATTATAGCTATAATAAAAACATCGCAGAATGCTCATCAGCATGCAAAAATTAGGTCAGGAACAGGGCAAGTATATCATATATGTCTTTTAGATGCCTTTACTTCTTCCTTTGCCATTGGAGGGGGAAGAACAGGAGAAGTTTGGTATTGCATAAAATCATAAATAACAGGTTTTTCCATCCTGTCAGCTAATTTGGCACAGAGTTCGCATTCTTGTTTCAGAAGGCCGCTTGCTTCCCTCACTGCAGAGCTCTCCTGAAGCCTTGTCAGAGGCTCCCTGCCTACAGCCACAGCACGCAGTGTTTTTCCCTCTGCACTGCAGCCTGACATGGGGATGACAATGCATCCCTCTGATGGGGAGCTGGAGGCATACCCGCCCCCATCCAGGGAAGTTGCTCTGCACCCGGGCCAGGATCACAGGGAGCATGTGCTGCTCTCCCGAGTGGTGTCCCGCAAGCCTTGCATTATGAGTCCATCAGGAGGGAGGCTGCCCCAAGGGGCACCATGTCCAGCCTGCCTCCAGCTGGAACATCTCTTGCATCGAGCTGCAGAGGCCTGGCCAATAAGAGGGCAAGTAACCCTGTGCTATGCCGCTGGGCTGATTCACTCCTGAAAGTGACGCAAGATTTCTTCCCTTTTTCCATCCCAAAGCTCCTAATTATGCCTCCAAGCACTGTCCTAAATAGCTTTTTCCCCAATAGATCTGGTATTTAATTTTTTTGACATACATTTTTAATAGTTACTGACTGCCTCCATAATTTTTAATGTTTGCCTTCCTTTTTCCTTCTTGAAGACCTACTTTCCCTCATGCTCTTTGCAAGTTCCCTGACTGCTAAGACTAGTCATACTTCTCACCAGTGCCCCTCATTTCTTCCTTGGAAGTCCAAGGAAGAATTTTTTCCCAGTTTAATCCCTTCTTTCCCATCTTTTTGACTGCGGCCAACTGTCTTTTTTTGCGATGTTGCCACTGAGGGGGCTCCAGTGTCTCTGCCCAGCCCCGTGTTGTGCTGTAGACATATACCCTGCTGCACTAAAGACAATAAGGTCAACTCCTGAACTAGAGATAACGTCATGGAAATCAATTCCTTCAGAGAACAAATCAACCTCGCGATAACCTTTACTTCTTAGAGACCTAAGTTATTTATTGCACTGTTATTTGACTAATAAATACTAAAAATACTGGTTTTCTGCATGTAAGAAAAAAATGAGTAAATGAAACTGAAATCATGTAGCTGCTGACATGACCACACAAAGCATCTTCCTGGTTAGCAAAAAGTAGTATCAAATTCACTGTAGAGACAACATTTATTTCTGGACTAGCTGCCTTAGTGGCTACCGCTCAGGAAAGATCAGAATTTCATTAGGATAGTAACAAACCCGAGATTAAAATGGAGGTTTTGCCTACACACTCAGTGAAAAATCACAATTAGAGAGATTATAAAAATCATCACTAGGTACAGATTCCAGGAATTCAAAGTCAAGCAAGTACTTCACTGGGTCCTTTGCCCCACATTCCTGTCCCAAATGCAGCACACAACCTGTCTATTTGGGCAGGTTGTCCAAGGAAGCTGTGAATATCCCACCCCTGGCAGTCCTCAAGGCCAGGCTGGATAGGGCTTTGAGCAACCTGGTCTAGTGGAAGGTGCCCCTGCTCATGGCAAGGAGTGTGGAACCAGATGATCTAAAGGTGCCTATCAACCCAAGCCAGTCTGTAATTCGAACTTGAAAGACCCGTACTTTGTGGGGAGGATTTGTCCTGCATAGGGCCAACAGTGTGATCAGCAGATGCTGTCAGCCTTAACTATTTGAATGTTGAGATTATTTGGTGTTAAACATTCTGAAGCTTTATCATCTCTTGGTACTCAGTTTCCTTCGTATCTCACCAGAATGTGAGACTTGGTGAAAATAAAGTGTGCTTATTACACCAGGACTTGGATGCCTGACTCCTAAGCTCCTGTGCTTACTAGCTGCCATAACTGCTCATTAGGAAGTATTAGGGAGGGGGCTGAGGACATAGTTATGTTTCTTGAGGAGAAGTTATGTTTCTTGAGCTGGGCTTTTGATTGTTGCTCACTGTTTGTTGGGTTTGGTTGGTTGGCTTTTTTTAGTTGGTCAGCAAACTGACTGCTCTTCTCTCAATGGTGCGTCCCCATTTTAGGTTTCTCCTTTCCTGCAGCAGCTTCCATGATTACAGTTGCTTGTTAAATTCTGCTGGAAAAAAGGCATCTTCAGCAGGAGACTGGCACTTGGCAGTATCTAACAAACCCTGTTTGCGCTGCATGCATTGGAGAGATTGACTATCCCCAGGGCAAATCTAGGCTTCCTATTTTTTCTCTGACTCTGATCCAGCTTTGCACCTCTCAGCAGCCATCACTACTTCTAAGTGCAGTTTAAGGTACCTGTAAAGCAAGGCGAGCAGACAGTATCAGCAGCACCCATTTGCTGCTGCACAGAAGCAGAGGGGCTGGGTATTTCACACAAGAAGAAAGTGTAATCATCCTAACTACCCCTATTTACTACAAGCTTCCTGTTACATCCTTCAGAAGTGGGACTTCAACTGCCTAATTCAGGCTTGCTTTCACAGCAATGGGGTACAGCAGATGCCTTTTGCTTAGGTAAGCAGAGGGCTCCTCTGGCTCACTGCGGCTGCTGAAGGACACAAAGTGCCACCATCACAGCCAGAGCTGCTGAGGCAGAGCCGTGCCCTTCCCGGGCCGTGGTCCGTATCAGCTGCCACTGGGTGCATTGAGAAAAGGATGCTTTTGCCATAGCTGGTTGTGATGGCATTAGGCACTGGAGACAAGCACATAACAAGTAATACAAACGCTGCAGAGCAACAAGCGGGTCAAATGTGTGTGTGCAAAATCTCGCCAGCATTATTTAGAAATCTCCTGGTCACAGACCTGATGACAGGAGCACTGCCATGCCAATGAGCTGGGAGCTGATCGCAGTGACAGGACACTGCAAAGGGCCAGCCAGAGCCCCTGTAAGGTGCCCTGAAGGGAAGGCAGGAGTGATGGACAGTCTTAGGACTGGGATACACAGGGCCATTAGGAAGCACAGGAGTGAGGAAATGCATTGCATGCTGTCAAGGCAGCGGAGGTAAACACAGTATGTTTAGGAGTTGGCTCAGAACAAGGTAGCAGTGAACATATGTGGCTGCTGGAGAGTGCAAGGCAGATGTGACTGGGAAGCATATGGGCCATTGCTCTTGAGCTGGGAAGCAGGGGTACAAGACCGTGGTCAGAGACATAATTTTCCAGCTGTGACAGTTCATTGGGATAAATAAAGCAATAAAGCACACTAATTAATAGAGGACTTACAGCAGCAAGTCACTTTTAGTGCTACAGGAGACTGAAAACCACCACAAAACCCCCCAGAAACTTTAGATCCTCTCAAAGCCTCACCCTGTTGTATCTCTCCAGCAGCCACCCCAGCCTGGAGCAGTGCTCCCCACATGCTTACCAGCATGCACCCCAGGTTCACCCCTTCCTTCCTGGGATCTTTCAGGCCACACTTCCAGGAGAGCTATAGGAGAGCTGCCTTCTCCTCTCCTGGCCAGGCATGTAAGAAAGGGGGTGGGGTACAGGGAGGCACCTTATGGCTGACAGGAAGGGAGCACAGCTGGTTGTGATTGGGGATTATTCCCCCTCCTCTGGGTGGTGTTTGCAGGGCAGGCCAAAGTGCTTGCACTGGAGTTGGATACTTGAAGCACAAAGCAAGTGTTCTGTGATGTATTTGCGTCTGAGATTCACCTACTCTGGGCAGCTACAGCTGTGTAATGGTAAACAGCAATTCCAGTTCATATATGTAATTATAACAAAATGTATGTAAAATATGAAGTAGTAGATGGCTTGATGGTACTTTTTTGGTTTAAGAGTTCTGAAGTATTCTTGAGAGGCATCCTGAACAGTGAAGAAGGAAATTGTCAAACTAAAGAGGCATCTGTGGATGCTTAGCAAAGTGTCAGGCTCCAAAGTATTTAGATCAGAATGGTCTTGCCAGAACGAGTAACACTCTAACTCACTTTTAAATCAGGGGCTGTTCAGGGTTAAAGTGCCAATGTAAATAATGAAACAAACTGTATTTTTGAAACACGTTTGTAAAGTAAAGATAAATAGCTTAATGTTAGAGTTCTAAAAGCAAAATTTAATAAATTAATATATGCATGCCAGATAAAAATACAAAATTACAATTGAAATAGCAATAATAATAAAGGAACACTGTTCAGCATTGCAGATTTCACTGCAACCACCATAAACATCATGGAGAATTACTTAAAGTAACATTTAAAGTACACATTTTGTTTCTGTTAAAAACAAGTTACTATCTGATGAAAAAAATGAAAGAAACCCAAGAAGAAATCAGCCCCCGAAGTGGCAGAGAATGATATGAAAAGTCAATAAACTGCCAGAGGCTCCATTTCACATAAGTCAGCCTTCTTTTTAGTACCAGAAACCAATTACATAGAACATAAAAGCAAATTCACAACAGGTTTACACGGAGAAACATGCTGAATTACAATCACAAACTATCCAGAACAAAGATGCTGCACCAGTTCAGTTGTTTTCTTCATGGAATGAGTCTCACCAGAACAGGGAGAACAGGGAGCAAATCATGCAATAGCTTTAGGCTTTTTGTTTTTCATTTTAACATGATAAACACCCAGAGTTACTAGTACTGGAAAGTATGTGTTAACCTTTTCAACACTGGCTGAATGGCACTACAGAAATGACAAAGAGTTCCTTCATTTTTATCCTGAATACATCGAAAGCTCTAGCAAATATGGAATTCAGCGACAAGAGCCATTAAATTACTTTAAAATATTCCTTCATCCATAGAACACTGTTGCTTCCTTTTTTATTACAAAACCCCCAAAATATTCAAAATAAAATGTCTTCATTTTTTATAAGCATCTCCACCACAAGTCTCTGATAACGGATGTCATTCAATGCAGCCATCGCATCCAGCTCTGGTGCTCTCATAAGAGTTGGTCCAAAAACTATGCCCAGATTCTCTGCACTCATCAGATTTTCCTTTTCATGGAGCGTTACTCTGTAAAAAAAGAACAGCATTTTTCACATTTCTTCTGTGCCAAACTGTGCCTGCATATGGTTGAAAACCAGGGAAACTGGACAGAAATGTTTGCCATTTCCAAAGCCTACGAGAGGGTGCTGTTTCCCCTAGGATATAAATGGAAAGATCAGGTGAAAACACTCAGAGTTTAGTGAGTGCAAACACTATGTAGGTTTATGGTGAGTCAGATATCTCTGTCCTCTACCATACACACAGACCATGTTTACTTGCAGGAGGGATCAGTACTCTATGGCAAGAGAGGGTGCTGAGGGGTGAATTCAGACAAATCAGAACAATCTCGCTTTTGCTCTTTACAATGGCACCATTCAGAGGCTGTTCCTATGGGAAGCAGACCGTGTTTATCATTACTTAGGCAGTTTTATGATCACTAGAGATGCACTCCTGTGCCCACCCAGGTGGGATTCTGCCCAGGTTTCCCCTATGGCACACGGCTTCATGTGGCCACACTGCTCCTCTCTCTGCATATGATGGCAATGGGCGTGTAGCACGTCATACATGAATTCCCTGCCTTTATTCACTACAGGCTAACTGTACTAAGCTGGAAGCACGGTTCCTCTTCAAGACAAATTATGTCCTGTGGCGTGTACTAAAAACAAAGTGAGTCATCACTTTGGGGTGGCTTTGAAACCACCAGGGTCCCACTGTAACCTCATCTGCACGGCAGTCTGAGCAGGTCATTAAACCTGTGCTCTGACAGGCCTGCTTCCACTCCTGCCTTTTCTGGGGTCCTCAGCAGCTGCCAAACAGCTGAGGCCCCAGTGCAGAGAAGCCTCCTGCTGCCTGGTTCCCATCTGCAGGAGAGGAAGAGATGTGGAGGCCACGTCCTGTTGCTCCACAGGAACCTGACCTGTTCAAAGCTGTGGGCTGAGGTCCTGCTGTGGGGCAGGTTTGCAGGGCAACTCCTGAAATGTGATTTCAGAGAAGAATTATACCTACAGGACAAGCCTCCTCTGCCTGAGCTACCTCAGAAATATGTCTGCTCAGCAAATGCCAGAAGGGTCACTGTTGCACACGATGGCCTCTGGGGTCATGGGATGGTATTTCCTCATGTGGGCTTAGAGGTAGCCTGTGTTCTCCTATGCTGCTCTGCCTTATCATGGAGAAGGCAGGGTCCCACACGGGGGAGGCAGGAGGAAGACAGCCTGCCTGAGGTGTCCTAACACTGAGTGCCCCCATCGCTCTGCCCACCACAATGGGTGCAGGAGCCACAAACACAACTAGAAGCCTAAGACTCTGCCTTGGTTTATCCTGGTGAATTGCCTCGTTCAACAATACAAATTTATATTATTCAAATGTTTTAATATGCACTACAGTTTAAAGAATCTACAAGGATTCTCAAAAACAGCTAAAAACCCAGGGACAGCAACTGGAAGAGTCTAAGTTATTCCTCTTCTCACCATTGTGGCGTCTTGCATTGCATGAACAAATCCCTCGGTATACAAAAAGGAGTCAAGATTTTTCTTCCTTTTTTCCCCCATTCTGCCTCAAGTTTTATTTTAAAACAAGTCAGACTGATGTTTCCAAGCTGCTGTGTCTTCAGTCTGTAACTGTTCGAGATAAAGGAGCTGCATCTGGTGACCTGTATTCAGCAGCAAGACAACAGCCTGTTGAGCACCACAGCTCTTTTTATTAAAAGGAAGTTTAAAACCAAGTGCATTTTGTCACTCTTCTACCTTATCATTCACCTATACCAGAAATACAATGCGCAAAAGCAACTTGCTAACTAGAGCACTCTTTAACAGGGTACGGAAAAATTAACTTCACACTTCACAAGCAGTAAGGTGAGCTTTTTTGCTCCTGTGTCTTTCATCTCTGTGTCTATTCTAAAACATCCATTAGATATGTCATTGAAATAAATGGGTGAATCAGGCAGAAACCTTGTAGCTGAATTTTGCCTGGGGCACTTAGCAGAGTCAATATATTCCTACTAGTAGAACTATAAAAGGAAAAAAGCAGAAGAGAACTTAAAGTATTTTTCTAAGGAATGGGAATGATTCTTATATATTGACATTAAGTTCACATTCGTCAAGAAACTAAAATGGATGCCCTAACATGCCGCATTGATTTTTTTACCTGCTTTCCTGAAAGAAATAGAACCTGTGCTCTTGCACTGGGTATTTATCCATTGGTCTGTAGCAGTTTTTTAGCCCACTGCCCAACTTCAGACATATCTTGGGGAGCTGGAGAAACCTCAGACAGAATTTATGTTCCTATGCTTTTGAGAAAGTGGTAGGTGGAACAAGGGGATCCATACTGATAAGGAATGGCTGGCAGACCTCACCAGACTTGTGGCTGGGGGGCAAATTAACACTGTGCCTAATCGGGGTCAGCTCAAGCCTAGTGTATGCTGTCATTTTTAGGGTGTCAGGGATGATCAGGGTAGATGAGTCTTAGCAGAAAAAGGAACCAGTCTATAGCCATCAAGCTGTATTAGTTCCCTGCCCAGGGAGTGACTTATTATTCCCAGAGGTACGGCTTTCTAACCATAAATGTTCACTGTAACCTTGAACATAGAGCAAATTTGGTAGGCAGATGACTTTTGTGCTTCAAAACTGTGTGGTTTTTTACTTATTTCCTTTAATTGCTTTGGAAGTACTGTCAGTGGGATAAACCCCAGTGCTTGGGTATTCACTGTGGTGCAGACTATCATTCCCCACCACAGTCCAACTTCAGGATTCAGTGGGCCTTGCCCACACACTTTTCTGGAGGTCCTAGAATTTACTTAGCTAAAAATGACTTCATCTTAGAGTTCCTTCCAGCCAGCCTGCCTACCTCTTCAGATGTGCCATGAGATACCGTAACGTTTCACAGTGCGCAGGAGGCAGCAGCTTCAGCGCCTCATGGAGAATTTCCAGCTGTTCATCCGGATCGGTGGTTTCTGAAACACAGATGTTTAACTGTCACCACGTGTACAGCCAGAATCCACACACAGGAAGATAACAAAGGTGGCCTGCAGAGAAGATAGGGTCTCACAGCTCTTCTGGGTTACAGAACATAACCAAACCTCATAGTGGAGGATTTGCCTGTCCAAAAAGGTGCTCAGAGGTCCGTCAGGATGTGGCTGGTTTTGGATAAAGAAAACTCCCCAAAGCAGACTGCACTCCACTGAAAGAGTCCCTGCAGCCTACTAAAAAATTCCCTGACAATCCTTGCTGACTGGACTAGTTTTGCACAAATAATCTACAGGTGCAAGCCTGGGACAGCAGAAGGTACTGGGAAGTCTGCCATCAGCATCTTTGGCTATGTCCATACTACTTGGAAAATGCCTTCAGAGGAGTGGTGAGGCCAGCATCTGACCCTTGTTTTCTACCCACAGCTACCTCACACCTTTACAGGTGTGGCTGGTGTGACTGCTACACTGCAGAGATGTTTCAGGCAGCCAGGATGCTTGGGAGAGATGTTCCAGCTGAGCTTACTGCTGTGCTCACTTACTGCAGAATCACTGAAGGTGGCCTTAAGGATGAGTGCTTATCAGCTTAGGAAAGCACTCAAAATGGACACCTCTACAAACACAGACTTATCTTACTTCTAAACATTTTGATAAATCACCTTCTCTCTGGCAACATAAAACCAACAGACTTTAAATGTCACTATCAAGTACCACGGATTCATGAAAGACAAACAAAGTGATATAATCCAGAATGTGTGATGAAAAGGAAGCATTCCTGGTGACAAAGGCAAAGAAAAATGTAACCATGATCATGTAGCATCACTTGGTCATGTCGTAATGTGCAGTGCATCTTCACTTCTGCAATCCTTACTAAATAGGGCATGCAGTGTAAGAGCTAATGAGACAGCTATGAAATGAATCGACAAGTACTGCACAAAAAGGAGAAGAAAAGAGAATGAAAACCAGGAGGAAAATGTGCTATACTTACTTGCAGACTCTATAAACTTTGGGTAGGCATCATACGTGATGAGTGGAATTGGCAAATCCCTGAAGTACAGTTTAAGTGCACCAGTGATAATATTGATATCTTCATACATATTCACAGAAATATCAGCTTTTTCCCCATCTGTGTGGAGAAGGCATTGACATTAAAGCCTTGGAAATGTAACCAGATGTAAAATAGCATTCAAAAGAAAAATAATAACTTGGTTAAGCAAACATTATTAAAAAGGATACAACTCCAGATTTTGGCTTTTACAAGCAAAACAGTTACTGGGCTGTGAAATTTATCTTTTCAGGATGAAAAACTCAAGGATTTTATAAAGAAACTTACCCTTCCCTCATTTCAAATGACTGCAAAAAATGCAGATTATTTTTTAACAGAAAACCTGCCTGCCTGATCTAGCAGTTTCTATCTTGTATTAACGTGTGGAAGTTTAGCTATTTCAGAACACATTGCATTGCCAAACAGCACATTTTGTCAGTACTGAATGAGAAATCAGGGGAGTCTGGGAAAAAATGTAAAAGAAAGAAAACCGACTTAGTTGTTCCACAGCCTCCTCACATTATAGGAAAAACATGTGTTCACCCTTTAGCTACAGCATGCTACCTACTCCTGACCACAGTGGACACAGATGCAGAACTTGGCTTCTCCAGCACATCCCCACCCTGCTAACGTTGCAGAGGCGGCAGATGTTGTCTGAATAGGTCCAGTCCTCCAGAGAAACAAGACAGAGCTTCCAGCATGGATTTTGGCTTTGTCTTCTACTGGGATAGGGGGACTGCAGCTGGAAAGCCTTTATTTTTCCCACTGTCTTTTCTCAGAGAGAAGTTTGTTCCCACTGACCTTTTAGACTGCAGTAATTAAAATTTTGTTTGCACTGTTGTATTCATCTTATTATTTTGGAGCTTTCATCCAGAAAGATGGATTTAAATTGCACAGCTCTCTTCAGGCACTTTACCACTTGCCCTCTATCCCTCCCCCATGCCCTTGAGCGCAGCTTTACTTGCAAACTAGGGCAGTAGTTCAGAAAGCTTTGTCCTTTCCTATGCACATCATTATTGAAGCACAGATACTGATGGAAGGAGAAAAATAGATTTTGGTAATAAAGGCCAAAAGCAAATGCGCTTTACTGATGGGAAGACTCCCCTTCTGCTAGCACAGCCGCTAGACTCCTTCAGACCAGTGATGCAGTGGAGCATGATACAGACAGAGGCTGAGCACTAAAAATGGCTATATTTAATACATCAGCACAAAGTTTCTGTAAGCAGGAAAGGCTGTACCTCTGTCAAACGCCATTTTGACATCTTCAATAAGATCGCTAAATCCTGAGACTCTGTACAGTCCTTCAGAATTAAGACCTGCAATGAACATTTTAACAAGATTAAAATTAGACTTAATTCTCCAGTTCTCTTCCATCCAGTTCTTCCTTTGCCAGGTTCTTCATTTGAGGCAGAAAAAGCAGACACGTTTTAAAAGCCTTATCAGAATGAAATCTTGCCCTGGCCTTTTAACCCCTACCCTGGCATTACCTACCTTGTTATATCAGCACTAAATTATGTTTACACAAATGATTTCAGAGCTGAAGAAACATGCTAAACCAATTACAACCGATTTAAAAATAACTGAGATTAGCATAGTTGATGTTCAGTCATTATTTCTGAATGAAAACAGAAGGATACTCCATGTGGGCTAGTGGATCTGGTAAGAGGGAGCACATCAATACTAACTGCCTTTGCTTTAGCACATTCACGTAATTTTTTTAATAAAGTGTTACTGGAAAGATAGGTGCCAATATATAACTATAAAGCAGTAATTGTCCATTAAGCAATTTCTAGCAGCATCTATAAAAATTATAAATGGGTATGAACCATGAAATAATGCAAAGTATAATACTAGCTGTGCAGGGTAATTGGCAGTCATAAAATGTCTTGTGCAAATCTGTTTTGAGCAATTCAGCAGACACCCAGATGACCCAGATCAATCTAAACGGATCATCAGTAAAGCAGCCTAAGTCCATTAACTATGTCTTACCTCTAGATTCAATTTCCCTAATGCACATATCCACTACCATTGGTCTCTTAGTGAAGTGTGCTTTTACTAGCGTTGTGAGGTCACAGCTGTACACTTTCTTGACATGCTTCAGATCCGGCTTGCAGTCATTTGGGACCATCTTGGAACACTGCTTGTGCACATTTAAACCACAATCTGAGAGAAAAAATAAAAAGACAATTAGACTGGTGTTCAATGAAAATGTATCCCGAGGTCAGTACTGTGGAGTACATACGGCTCTAGCATGTTCTGACCTGAGCTCACAACTACTACTTCTGTTGAGACCCTTTAACCATAAAGCGCACAAGGTAGGCATCAACCTCAAGACAGATTTTCTACCCAAGGTATTTTCTCTGCCCCTAAAAGATCTAACACAAAGTGACAAACTCTTCATATGGGTTTTCAAATCAGGATCTAAGGGTCAATTATGTTCCCCACCACTATTACACATGCTGCTGTCATGATGTAAACTTACTTCCCAAATTGCTGAGGATTTCCTAACACTTACAGCTTTAACACAGTCCTGGACTGTGGCACTTACAACACCTCCTGGGGAGATAGAGGAAGGGAATGGGTCTCGGAAGGCTATAATCCCTCTGCAGAACGCGCTGAACCCCTTCAGGAACCCTTATGCTCTTGCCAGATATGGCAGCATTGCTAGTGACAAGGTCCCTTCCACAGCTCGGAGGGGACTTGAATAACAGACACAGGGGTCTCCCAGCTGGTTGGTCGTTTCTCACTACGGAGCAGTTTACAAAGGGCTCTGCTAAATCACAGCAGCTGCAATTCTGATGCCATTTCAAAAGGTGTGTCTGAAACAAGTGTTGGCAGCTCCAAACCACTTCTATTTACTTTAAAAATTACTTAGGGAAAATTTGTTGTAGTTTTCAAAAGCATAAACAAACAACTCCACAGCCTTATTGTAAACATACTAAGAATGGGATTTAGTTTAAGTGAAACTTAATTGAAATCAGGTTATTGAAAAATGTTTGTGCTGCCTAAAAAACCAGTCAAGGCATTAATGCTCAGGGTTTGGGATGGAAAATGTGTGTAAGGAGGCCTGTGTAAGGAGCAGCCTCCTGCACTGCCCCCAGTTTCTACTGCCATTTCTCCTGGTTTGCAATGCAAACTCACATGTGCCTGGGAAATAGCAACCAGTGAGAAAGGCAGCACTTTGCAGTCAGGGCATTTACCACGCTTTGACACGCACTCAGTATACACCAAGACTCCAGTTCTGCAAGCGTTTCTGTTCTTCGCTGCATTGCCACTTGGAGTCCCCTGAATTTCTGCAGAATTAAGGGCTGTAGGAGATTGAAGGATCAATGCCTTGATGAAAACCTGTACTTTCCTCTCCCACTGCACTACTGAGTCTGTATAGATTCCCTTCATATTTTGTTCTTGCTGATTCTGCCAATACTTGCATTTTCATTAATGTTCCATAGGTTATTTGACTTTGTTCTTTCCAAAACAGTAAACCCTGGAATTCATCACTAAATTGAATTTCCACTAGGTCAGCGCAGTCTGCTGCTAAAAGCACTTTGTTTACTTAACAGGCCTGTAAAGCAACCAGCTTTGTCACTTAGGATCCTGCGTAAAACATCCAATCGCTGGTTGCAATTAAAGTTCAGCATGTCACCTTCAATCAGTCAAAACTCGCACAAATCCCATTCCGGTTAAAATGCCTGATTAAAACTCTCCTTGCTATTTCTGTGCAGGAGCGACTCCCTTCATTGCAATGAGTGGGTAACAGACAAGCCAGGGAGCTGCAAATGCTCCATTTCCCACCTGGCTGTGATTTTGTGTTGCAAACCTCACCTTGGGCAAAGCAAGCAACGTAAAACCCAGCTCCCTGCAAACAAGCAGCACCCCTGGGGTACATGTCACAGTGGGCTGTGCTGGAGCCCCAAGCAGTGGCAGGCTCAACTGCTGTCCCTCCAAGCATGGTGAAGTTCAGTTTGGTCACTCGGGCTCCTTCAGTGTTTGCTCAGTTGCCTCATTTGTGACAGAGAGGAAACAGTGACAGCCAAAGCACTTGCATTCACCAAATCCCACATTTAATCAAGTACTCTCAGACCCCAAACTGCATGACCACACCAGCTTTTCATGCACAGCCTTCACCCTACCTGCGGTTCTGGGGTGGGGAAGGAGGAAACTCTGAGCCCAGATCTGTGCCCAGCACTACATTTTGTCTGAACTTTTTAAAACCAGGTCCCTCTGTGCTTTAAATAGGGAACCTAAATTCACTGGAAACGTGACCCGAACCCTGTAGTAGTGTCTCAGTGCTTCACCTTTAACATGGGAAGGAGAAGCTGTCCTTGTCTCCTCTGGGTCTTGTAGAAATAAATTAATTAAATGTTTGTTGAAATGCAGAGGAAACATCACTCATCTTTGGTGTAAGGCTTGGATACTGCGCTGTTAGTAAGACAGCATTTCTAACAAGAAGAAAACAAAATACTGAATAGGTGCTATTAAGCAAGTACCATCCATTCTTCTTTCAGAATAAAGATGAAGTTGTGAAGTACAAATACTAAGTAGTCAAATAATTAGAGGCAATGTCTTAACACACATACACACACACATACAGAAAGGAAACAAATTAAGACCACATAGGAAATCTTAACTCTTGATTTCCTTTATTCTGAAACCTTAACTTTGCAGTAATAGTAGTAATAGTATTTACAAATGCAAATATAATTATTATACATATAATTCCTAAAATTGCTGTAAGAAGCACCCATTCCAACATGTGTGTGAAATGCTCTAGTATGTCTGTCAAAAATGGTGCCTATAAGACTGGAATGGCAGTGTCTCACTCATGAGGACTCACGAGTGATATTGTGAGTGTAAATTAGCTGCTTCACAAGACAGCAATATAGCTCAGAGTTATGTTGCTGGAAATTCAAGATAATTAAGACTAAAATATACAAAAAAGAAAAAGGAAAAACATGCTTCCAAGTGTCTTCTTCTTGACTTAAAGCAATTATCACATTCACTGAGATAGTTCTATGTATAGACAAGAAAGTTTCATTTCATTAGAATATCTAACTCACACAGATGTTTTCAATGTGACAATGTGAAAACCATGCTCCTGAAAATACTTGTTATTGCTAATCCCATAGATTCAAATGGGCTCTGGATCTGACCTCATTAATACCAGAATAGTAATTACAAATGCAAAAGTCAACTTTTCTCCTCTCTCGTTTGCTCTTCCTTTGCATTTGATTAGCTTTTATGTACCAGCCTGCTGCTTAAGGGCTTACAAACTCTCCCGAGAAACATTTCAAACCTAGAAATATTTCAGATACTTAATGCTCAGAAAATGCATGAGCACTACACTCAGTATTACTGGTAGGTGTGATATCCTTCTAATAAGAAGATTTTTCACATACCTCTTACGTGAGTGTAGAAGACCACCTTACTTTAGCAATTCCACATCAATAAATACTCCTAGGAGATTTCAGTGGATTTCCAACAGAAAAATTGTGTTTTTTCCAACCGAGAAGCTGAAACTCAACAACGCCATGCTTTCTACCAGGTGGGTTCCTCTCTCCAGGTAACAATACTTCATGAAAGGCAGATGAGGCATGTCTCAGTCACTAGTCTCTGGTTCAGTTGATAACTTGGGATGAAGGATAATATCTTACTTACTCTTACTTACTTTAAACAGGTAAAAAGCACAATGGCAGGAGATGAGGTCAGTTCTCCTCTCCACAGAGCACTGGGAATGTGCCAGCCTTATACTGTAACTATACTCAGCTTACTTGTTAGACAGGAATTATGCTGCAAATCGCATATTATTAAATGAACATGTCCTCTGTTCTCATTGCAGATGCTTCATGAAAGCTTCAAAATCCATTATTTTAGAATCAACTAGAAAGGAACAAGAAAGCTGAGTCTTGAACTTCTCTGCATGCTGCTGCGTGGTGAAGTCTTCAGACTGCCTGCCTTGTTTGCACGAGCTTCATGATTTGGCTGGGTTTGTAAAGACCAAGAGGATTCATCCAATTTCAAATTTAGGGTCTACTTACTTTTGGTTATATCAAAGTAAATCCAGAATAGCTGAGTTGGTGTTAGCAGCTTTACTCCGGATCTAAAGTAATCAGGAGCCTTAATCCATTTCTTACAGATGTTCATCAGAGCTTACCTGCTGGCTGACTATACAAATTGATGAGGAGCTAGAGAAGAATCTCCCTAAAGGGATTTATCTGCTGATAAATCCTATAATAATACAGGACAGATTTAAAAAAGGCAGCCATGAACCCTTGCAGGTCAATAGGAAAACTTACTTCAGTTAACCAGAATTTCACCTTATACAGAGATAATTTCTCAGGACCAGAACTGTAAGTCATGCTTACTATTCCTTTTTATAGCACTATCAGACTGTGGCCACCTTTCAAATACACCAAATGCAACCGAAGAAAAAAAAACCCAGTCATAAATTCACGAGTTCATAGGAAGTTTGGATGTTTTTTTGGTGGGGAAGAGTAGTTTTAGATGAGAGGTTTAAAAATCTGTGACAAGCTGCCCTGATTTTAATAGCATATTGATCTAGGAGTTCACGTGGGCTGTGACATTACTTCTATGAGAGGTATTAAATTTAAAACCAGCCTGACACTAGTTTGCTGCGATACCTAGAAAAAGGTTTGGTAATGTTTTAGAAACAGCTAGTACTGATGTTAGTCCACTGGGCTGAAAGAACAAATAACGTGTTCATTTTAATGCGTGAGCACAGCCAGAAGATGCATGTACGTTAGTGCTACCCCATGAGCACACATTATAAATATTTGCAGAGACTAAAATATACTTCGCTGTCACTTTTTGTTATACTGCTGATTTGACTTTAGCCAGTTTTAGATTTCCTTTGGTTTACGATTTACTGGTTAACATGGCTGCTGATCACACTCTACTGGAACGATACCGGATGCTACATATATCACTCCAATTATATTTTTGAATTACCCTGAAGAAAATTAATGCATTTTGTCACTCCGAGGAGCTGCGTTAGGAACTCAAAGGTAGTTTTACATTATCTGAAAAAAGCTCTGAAAGACTCTTTGGAGGTTTATGGGAAGCACAGGAGGGTGGGAAGCATGGAGGTGGGGTGCTGGCACCATGTGTTGCCTTGGGCAGGTCTCCTGTGGTACCTGCCAGATGGGTTAACACCCTCACCTTTGGTAAGCTGACATCTGAAGACAATGGGTTCTGCATGAGCACAAAGTACTGGCATTGTTAGTTTTGCAAGGGTGAAAAGGTTAGAAAGGAATTTGCTCACATAAACAAATCATGAGCTAGTAGTTTTCCTTTAATAATTTAATGTTTTTTTCTGCAGCAGAGGAAGCGGTGTTTTCTGTTCCCTTGGATGCAGTGTGTGCGAACAAGCATCTGAACCCAGCAAACCCAGTGGGCCTGTGTGCTGCACTCTGTGTTTCCAAGCAGAAGGCAGTGGGGTGCTATGAAGGTCAGCCACTTTCCTCCTCCTTGGCAGAGCTGTTCCAGCCTGGGCAGCAACACAAGCTGCTGCACTGCCTTACATACATGTAATTTGTTAATGTGCAATGCACATCTGGAAGCAACCTTGGTCCCATGTGAGTCTTAAACCACTTTATTAAGCGGCACCATGGCAAAAATTGCTTCTATGCTCCCCCAAACCTGTTATCATCCATACTATTGTATCAGACACTATAGGGTACATTATTATTTAGGAAGGAATTTCAAGAGGGCAGCTAATTACTGGGCAACAAAATCACCTAATACTACAGAAAAATCAGGGATTATTTAATGAAAAAAAGCCCATGAAACAAGCCAATCCCCCCTTATCCCAAAAGAATACATATGTCTGTGCCTCCAAGTGCTGGACATGTTTGGTGGCAATGGTTTGATTTTATGTAAGTCTTAAAAGATCAGTTTGTTCAAAAACTTCCCTGGCTTCCCACCACAACACCTGCCTACCCCCTCAACAGCTCCCCTGATGGGCCGCTGGCTTGCTCAAGGCTTCCAGGTCTGTGTGGGCTTGGAGATAAAGCTGCTTTTAGGACTTACAGTTTCAAAAATATATAGCTCCAGAATAGCTTCCCCATGGGAACAACTCTGAAGCAAGGCCCTCCTGACTGATTAGCATTTCAGAACTGTGGAACTCATTCCTTGCAGGAACACCACCAGATCCTGAGCTACTGGAACAGCTTGTCAGGCAGCACACATCTCCAGCAGCATCACCACCTGCCTGAGGTTGACAGGGACTGTTCTCCAACCATTCCTCTTCCCACAGCCATGGCCTCTGTGGCTTTGCTTTGGTCTGTGTGTGCCCTACACAGTCAGGGAAACCAGCAGAATCAGTGTGCACAGAAGAAGCTTGGATGTATTTTTAAGGTGCATTTGTGGGCAGAATGGGAGCTTGTCATGACTGAGACATGCAAAATACCTCGAGATTGGGCAACACAATGTGCACATCTTGCCTTCCCTTTTGTTGATTACATGACTAGAGAACAGACATTCTTCCAAGCACTAAAAGCATGAGCACTGTGCCTGCACATCTACTGCCTGAGGGTGGGCAGGCTCCTTTGTGGTCTTCTGCATCCTTACATGCCAGTGAAGCAACACAAGGCTGCTGTAAATCCCAATACAAGAGGTTTAACAGCAAGGCAAAACAAAACAGCAAAGGAAATGGGGCAGTTGCATGTTTTTCAATTACTGGAGAAGGAAACAGATTACATGGGGAAATTAAACACTTCAGCAGTAATTCACAAAACCATCCTGCTTGACTGTAGTTTAACCTTTCTGAAAAGGAGCTCCTGGGGCTTCCTGCCATCAGGGCTTGGGCTCTGCCCACTGCCTGGGCTCAGCTGGCTGTTCCCACACTGTTAGTTCAGCTGCACATTTATTTCTATCAGCTTTTCAGAGGGTGGTGCTGCTGGGCGTTAAAAGCAGCAGCTCAAAACACTGTCAAAAGCATCCAGTGAAATGCAGTAAAAAATGTATCTTTCCTTTAAGATAAGCTAATTAATGCTCTTAAACCAGCCTGTTAAAAAAAAATAAATCTGATTAAATCACTTATTAAGAATGACAAGCAAAAGGGTACAGAAGAAGGAAGAGATTATGCAGTAGCCTGAACAGTTGTGATGGGCTGGGGAAGGGGACAGGACACACATAGCAGCTTAACAAGTCTACTAGTCTGCTTGTCTACCAGTCTACTTGTGAAGTATAACAACAGCATCATTAATACCATGCTTTAGTCTCTGAGAACACACACAATTCACCACTAATGCTATTAGGTGGTATGTGTTTGCATCATTCATAAAATAAATTCCCTGGTGCAGAGCTGCAAATTTTATTTGGATTTGTTATAGTTTACCTCCGGAACACATTCTGGGCAATGGGATGAGCCTGTGAGCATGGGAGAGCCTTACACGGGGCACTGTAATTCCGAATACAATTTTTTAAAGTTCATGCACTGGATTTTGAGCTGGGGTAAACTCTTATGTCTTCATTAGCTTCTGCTGAGCTTCAGTGTTTACACAAGCTGGTGGTATTATAATTTCAAATACTTCTTTAGTCATTACTTATGGTGAAAGCCTGCAGGAAAGCCTGCTGGAGATGGAGCATGCTGTCAGAAAAGGCAGATTCCTTGCATAGAGATGAGTCTTCATTTCACAAAAATTTTAAGGGCCTTTGGCTAGGATGCAAAAATTGGAAGCATGACTCTCCAAGGCAGTAGGGCAGATGCCATTTTAAAGGATTCACTCTGAGGAAGCAAATCTGTCTTTAAATAAGTTGATGAAATAAAGATCAAATTTGAGAGAATAGCATCTAAGGAAAAAGAAATTACTCCTGTTCTGTTGGATATACCTCCAGCAGAAAGTCAAACTACAGATTAAGTCCACGAATTACTTTCCTATAGAAACCAAATCCTGGACATCATCCTAAGCCTTAATTTGGAAGACAATAAAGTCTTCCTGTGCTCAGTGGCCTGCATCAACGCTGAAACCTTTGTAGTCAAGATGACAGCCAACATCTTACTTCAACCCATAAGCACCTCCTCTCATCTTTATGAAACGAAAATATACACTCCTCTTTCTTTGTCTGCCGCAAAACCCAAACAAGGATAAGCTAGAGAAAATCCATCTTCCAGAGGTTAATCATACTGACTGTACCTAACAAGATACAAGATACTGAATGCAGAGAGGGACACACTGAGTCATGCTGGACTCCAACAAAGCATGAGTCAAGGCAGTTGCTAAGGCATCCTTGCCTGTTGCTATGGTATGCGTACAGTTACGGATGTTTAGCTCTGGTTTATTATTTTTCAAAGGACTGGCTTTGTGCAACAAACTAATTTATTGACTTTTTCCTCCAGCTCCTCCTCTTTTCTGAAATGGGCGACATTTATCTCTGTTGTCCAGTCTTGGACTGTCCCACACATATCTTCTTGCATGTTTTTATGCTCCTGTAGAGAAAAGGATTTAAAATGGTTGAGGAGTAGCCCATGCAGTAATCTGTTTGTATTTGTTAAACTTATCACTTCTGTACAGCAAATAGAGTCCTCTTGAGATGTGCAACTGTTGGCTATAAAAAGCAAATGCTTTAAAAAGTATAAAATTACATATGATCAGTGCAGTTTGGCTTATAGGTATTTTCAATAAAATGATTACACAGACCACCAAACAGATTTTGTGGGTTTCCCTGGAGTGGCATTGAACCCCATCTGAATGCAAGTATGCTGCCTCCTGCTAAAAGCTGTGATTTTTCTGAAGTACAAACCCACTGTGAGAAGCAAAGGCCTCATGTGGCTCCTTGTTTACTGTTTCTCATTATTTCCAAATTAAAAATGGCTCAGTTTAGCAGCAAAATGATTACTAAAAAAAAACCAACCAAAACAGCTAACACTTTAAGACCTGCGTAAACTCAGCCAAACTCATGGCACTCAAGCCTGAGCTCTTCCACACTAGGATGTTAACAGTGGTCACACAGCTCCTCACTATGTACCCATGCACCTCCAACTTTTCTCCACAGTGCCCAGATCGGTACAGTTTCTGGCACTGATGGTTTGCACAGCCTCAGCTGATGGGAACAGGCAGATACTGCTGAAGGTGAGGTTCAGGCAAGGGAGACTGTGGACCTGCCATCATCTACCCTGTGGGCTCTGCCTGGAATCCCTCTCCTCTACGCAACTGCTGATTTCTGTGAAATTTATGAGAATAAAATCACCTGCAAAGCTCCTAGTTCTCCACCAGCTATTGCTGATGGCCAGTGGCTACAAGCTAGCCTTGTGGTGAGGGGAGGACAAGCGAGGTGGGTCAGCTGCAACCCCTACCCTTGGGAAAGCCCCATTCTCCTGCTCCTCAACCCCAAGCCAGGCAAGCAGCACACACTGCGGAACCAGACCTGCCAGGCTGAGGAAGCACTGCTCAGCAGCCTCGCTGCTGCATGGCCCCTTGCCTGCTCCCCCTCATGCCCCATCTGACAACGCTGCACATCAGCAGCTTGCCTGGTTGTGCCCAGTGACCTCCAGCATGGCCCGAAAAACCTCAACCTCCCCCTGCCTCAACACCTGATGCTTCAGCAAGCAGTGCAGTCATACAACACAGCATTTAAAAATACAAATAAGATCACAGAAAATACTGGAAGCTACCAACAGCGATATAAACCCTTATACAAGATAGAAAGCCCTAATTATAGTTTCTGAACCTATGAAGTCATCTAATACACATATGTTCCTCTGCACTGCAAGGAGGAAAAAGGAGACATGCAGTACTTATTTCCATCCTCATAAGAAGGAAAGAAAACCAGACTTTGGAAGCTTTTGGGAATTCAGAATTTAGAGAACTCTGCATAAAACTGGAAAAATCAGTTCTACTTCAGTTAGGAAAAAAAAAAAAAGGCATCACAAAATCATAAGCACTTTGGGTTTACTATAAAAGCAGCATTATTTTTTCATTCCACAGCGCCATGCAGCATTGCAAGCCTTCATACTCTTAACTGTTACTGATTTTCTGGATTAAAGTTCCTTAACATAAACCTGAGAAACACTTGATATTTCTCCTAAATGCCAGAACTGAAAAATCTACTTCAGGCAAGGAAGGAAGATGGCACACTTATTGGCTCATGTGCCATCAAAAAATAACTACTTTAATCAGAGAACAATTCGACAACAAAATAAGGCTTCTCTTTCTCTTCTAGCACTGCACACCCTGTACAAAATCAACAGCAGTAAAAAGTACTAGCAATCTTCATTCATAAGTGAAGGACATGGCTGCAACCCTAAATACTTAGCAGGGAGAAAATACTTGAAAAAGAAAATGCCATTTTAGTATAATAATTTCTTAAAATGAAGCTGCACTCTCTAATACAGAATCTATTGATAACAACTGAAAATTACATTCAAATAATTACAAGAGAAGGATTTTAAAATATTTCAATCCTATTTGGCTATAAATTATTTTAAGTTTTACATTATTTTGCAGTTCTGTGATAAACAGCCTTCTTGTTTGCTTGACACAAGACTTCAGAGAGCTTTAGTCAGAGCAGATTTTCTTAAATTAGCTTGAAAATTCAGTTTCCAGGGCAACACATGCAGGTCTTCATACATCAACATTTCTTTGCACCATTTTTATAGATGCGGTTGCTTGCTAGAATGTCATAAAATACTTTTTAAATACAGCAAACTATTTTGATCACTTTGATCTTTTTGGGTTTTTTTTGCCTTTGAAAAAAGCTGACTGTCCTTTCTTTTCAGAAGAATCATATCAATAAAACTGACAAATTGTTTTACTTCAGAGAGGATTTATCCCAGAAATGCCTGCAGTGACACCCATGCATGTAAAACATTTCTACCAGCACCTGGATATTTACGTAACGTCTCGGTACGCATTCCTTAGTCATCATCCCATTTCTGACTTTCTTTTCAGTTTGCAAGTAGGAGACATGACTTAGGGTCTATGGCATACTGAGGGTCTGCTGGCTTATACATAAAATCAACCTGAGAGCCTGTTTCACAACAGCAACTTGAAATTTGCTGATGCCCACCTTGCACCCTGAGATCCTCAGTGAGTTTTTAACACCTGCCAATACATACAAGTGGTATAAAAGAAATAAAGCTCACAATGCATCTGCCTATTTCTCCTCCATTCTAAAAGGGCGCAAAATACCAAATCCCTTAATGATGATTATCATTTCACCTTCATGAGCACTTGAGAGGCGCTCTGCATCACTGCAGTGATATTATGAAAACGGGCACCTGAAACCACCAGCAACAGAGTGGACAGGCTTCCTTCTTTGATTTTTGGACCCCTGACATGTGGTGTTACAGTGGAACAGGCAACATATTAAACAGTTACGACATTAGGACTATCTTGGGAAAAGAAGACTGAATGACTGTTACCTGCACATTTTACTCCCTGAGCAATAAGGCCCCACATGAAGTTGGCACAGTATTCACACCAGTGTGGGCCTCTGAACGTGTGCACCTGGAAGACAGTAGCAAAAAGAAAAATTACAGAAAATGACCAAACTATTTCACAGACATCAATATAAATGTGTTTGAACAAGGCAGAATTCCTCTTCTTTGAAGGCATCACATGCAGCCGCTGGAAGCTTCCCTTTATCACTTCAGGCAAGGAAGAAAGAAACGTAAGAAAGATTTAACTGCCAAGACTTGCAGACCTATGGGGAAAGGGGCTTCTCCATCCTGAAGCATCCGGATCAGCAGAACTGTGTTTGCCCCCAGACCATGTGGGGCAGAGGAGCAGTGGTAGGTCACAGCCCTTCTCCAGCCTCTCAGCATTCCTCCATTTGGGCAGGATTCTAGCCACAACACGAGGCTTTGGCAGCGTCCACGCAGAAGTTCCATCTCTCGATTTGAAATGTCTTCTGCTTTGCCCTCTCCTCCCCTCCACCCAGTGCTGTGTGAAATGCATAGGGGGCTGCAAGATTTTACCTTGGGTGGAGGGAGTCCTGCCAGGCAGAAATACCACTGCTACACAGGAACACTGCAACCGTACTTAGAGATTTTCCAGTTTAGAATAAGTCTAAAAGGAAATGAATACTCTTCAGCCTAATGTTACAGATTGAAAACCCAAATGAGAAATGGAGAGAAGAATCCACTAAACCAGGAAAAAAATTAAAGCTAAAGAAGAAAAATACCAATGTTTTTTCAATCCCAGCTCACATGGTTGTTACAAATCCTGCAGCCACCATTAGCTGTTTCAGATTTTATTCTGGTAGAGGATCCTGCAGTAGGAAACCACAGGATTCTTTGCAGAGAAAATCATTACTTCCTTAGCCAGCATAAAAGGCTTCAAGCCTCTATTTAGAATGGACAGGCTGACACAAAAAATCAGTAACCAGAGATCATGAAGAAAGGAAATTTGCAGTGAAATGTAGTAAAAAATGCTTCAGGCTTAAGTCACTCGGTTCTCCAGTTACTGAGCGGGTATCAGAGCAGGCAGTAACCTCAGGCACGTGCACTGCCTGGTCAGATCAGTACAGAGCTGAAGAGGGAAGGAGCTGGTAGAACTGTGAATGCTCGACATCCACAGAGAGCAATCATGGCTGGCAAAACGCAAAGTGGCCTGACCGAGGTGGAGAACATCCCCTGCACCGCTGATTTAAGTAGCAGCTGGATCCCGGCTCACACTTACCTCAAAAAAGTGACAACCCAAAGTAGCATCCAGACCACATTTCAGTTTTGGCTATGGGAAGGTCTGCAGCCTCCTGGGCATTTGCTGCTCATGAAGCAAGAGTAAGGTAGAGTAAGTCTGGAAAGTTACTCTTGAATTCACCAGTAATTCACGTGTGGCTGTGCTGACCGAGGCTTGTACTTGCCTCCAGCCCTGTGCTGCTGAGCATCCCTGGTGTGAAGCTCTCCCCATGCTGCACTGGCTGTCTGCCCCCAGCAGTGCAAGCTGTCGTCTGCACCTACTTCTGAAGCCGCGATGTGCTTCACGAGCCCCTTCTCCCTCCAGCTGACTTCCACAGAGCGAATGATGACAAGACTGTCAGCAGCTGTAATCTCTACGTTCTCTGCTGCTCTCACCACAAGAAATTTTTCACACCTCCTTCTCTGTTACCCACCTGCACTACCCACATGCTCGTGGCTTTCTTCCTCAGCCTTGTGGTTTTTCTCCCAGGTCTTTGGCAGTGTTCTCTTCCCAGAATAAGCACATTCTAATACCCCCAAGCAAAACACTGTGTTTTAATGCCTGCAGGACTAACAGAACTTTTTCAGGCAACAGTCAGAGGAACATTACCCACAAAACCCACTCATTTAAAATATTTCTCAAAACTCCTCCCAAGGAAAAATGAAACAAAAATGATAGTTCAAAAGTTTGAGCAATAAACAATATTTTTTCAGAATACTTTCAGTTTCATAATAGGTTATGTTTTGGGTTGTTTTTTTCTTTTTTTTCAGTATTTCTGATTGTAAAGGAGTGAGGAATTTCCTTGCTCCTTGAAATGCTGGCATTTTAACTTGTTACCTTAAGCAGAACAAGAACAAATTCTGACACATTAACATGCTTGCCAAATAAAAACCGATACCATCCTGCGCCTCTTGCTTTGCTGATTTTAATGCATCAAATTCACTTTAACATACCACTTGCTGAAGCACTTCTAATGGTTTCCCTGGGTGGAAGGGAAGCTGGGGGGAGCCAGGGAGGAGAGGGGAGACTAAGGGCAGCAATGAGGGTAGATCATAAGAGAAGAGGAGTGGTGGCCATGAGGGGAGATCATGAGGGGAGAGAAGGACTGGCCATGAGGGAAGACCATGAAGGGAAAGAAGGGGTAGCCATCAGGGGAGATCGTGAGGGGAGAGGAAGGGTGGCCACAAGAGGTGACCATGGTCACGGGTCAGGGTTAAAGGGAGAAAAGCAATGGAAGACATTACTGTGGGGATCTGTTACAGACTGCCTGATTAAGAGGACTCTGTGGATGAAGCACGCTATGGACAGATAGGAACAGCCTCATGTTTGCAGGCCCTTGCTCTCATGGGGGACTTGAACCACCCTGATATCTGCTGGAGGGATGCTACAGCCCAGCACAAGCAATCCAGGAGGTTCCTCAATTGCGCAGAAGACAACTTCCTTCTGCAAGTAATAGAGGAGCTGGTAAGGAGGTGTGCCACGCTTGACCTCGTGCTCTCCAACAGGGAAGGGCTGGTTGGAAATGTGACACTCCAGGGCAGCCTTGGTTGCAGTGATCATGAGACAGTCGAATTCAAGATCCTCAGGACAATGAGAAGAGCGTGCAGCAAGCTCACTGCCCTGGACTTCAAGAGAGCAGACTCTGGCCTCTTCAGGAACCTGGTTGGTAAGGTTCCATGGGATATAGCCTATAGCCCTAGAGGGCAGGGGGGTCCAAGGCTGTTGGTTGATATTCAAGGATCACCTACTACAAGCTCAGGAGTGTTGCATCCCAACTAGAAGGAAGTGCAGCAGGA
>WYDI02010638.1:0-35327 GCA_009867235.2 Psittacus erithacus | reverse complement strand
TATCTATATAAATTAAATTATATCTATATAAATTAAAATATAGTATTTTTCTTTTTAGTAAGATTGGATGCTGGTCAGAGCTTATGATTTCAATAAAACTTTACTACTGTGAATGGCAAACAGGCAACCAAGTGAAAAAAAAGCTGAGGATCAGGCCACTGCAAGTGACCAGCTGTGAGGAACTGTTCCAAACCAAACCAAATCCTCCAACAGCTTCTACAGTTATCAGTACAAATAGAGCCTTACAGTCTTCTGACAGGAGAAGCCCATCTCTGAGAGGCAGCCTTACATTTCACACTTCAGCATGTTAAAGCTTCTTACATCAAGACGAGGTAACACTTCGTTGCACCTCCTAGAAGAGAGTAGGCAGAGATAGAGGCAGGTTTGTAGTGGATGAGTGCATAAGGGTGTCTATTATGACTCATATGAGGTTAAGTGACCTCTCTATACATTTTTTCTTGGCATCTATCCACTGGAAACTTCAAAACCTTAGCATACATATTCCCTCTATCCAAAGCAAGGATTTGCTTCTCATTTGCATCCTGCTGTTTCCTAAGCAAACACTTTGCCTCTTGGCTGGAACCCTAGGATTAGTGAAGGACTTAGAAATGAGAAAGGCACTTGCAGAGAAAAACATCCTTTGGGAGGCATTAACAGGCCTTTCAGCTCCACTGAACATTGTGTCCAGTTATGGACAACACAGCTGAGAAAAAATATGGTCCAGCTGGAGGGAATCCAGAAAGGACAACTGAGAATGATCGAGTTGTTGACTGCACTGTTAAGGTGAAGGAAGGGGAGGCTGAGACCAAAAGTGATCCTAGGAGACCTACATTTAAAGAGACAGTGAAACCATCACTGCAGGATACTTTCTTAGAATAAAGTAGATCAAATCTGTCAGAAATGGTATAGGAATAGTCATCCTAGTCTGGAGAAAGAGGGAGGGACAAGCCCTCCTGTTCAGAGGCTTTCCATCAATCCCTCTTTTTATATGTTCATGTGGCATCTTAGGTGATCATCTATTATATATAATAGTTAAGGAGAGAATGAAGAAATTAGATTTGCTCAGTTTTCAGAAGAAAAGTCTTAGGGTTGATGCTAATGTTGTCCCAAACTACATAGTGCGAGGATTCAGGTAAGACAGAGCCAAATGCTTCTTAAGGGTGCACAGTCCAAGGGCAAAAGGCAACAGACACAACTTGTTATCCAATTACATGGAAAGAAATTTTTCCCAGCATGAAGGCTGACAAGTATTGGCACAGGGACCTGGAGAAGTGGAGTAATTTCCTTGAAGATACTCAAAATTGAACTGGGCAAGACCCTGAACAACCTGATCTAATTTGCCCAGTTCCTCACAAGATGCCATCAGCTTCACAAGATGTCATGGGGATGAAAAAATAACTTTTCCATTAGCGAGCAGACACTGAGTTACAAGAGGAATTTGACACTGCAACCATCAGCACTGACTACCTTTTAAAGTTAGATAACAATCTCGGGGAGTAAGTATTACACAGTGAAGCAAAGCACCTTTGCAGCTACAGGGGCTCTGGGACAGCACTAACATCCTAACTGAGAGTCATGGCATTAATATGACAAGCTAAGAAGAAATATCAACAGGAGGTATTTTTGCCTGCTTTTCAATCTGTCCCTTGCATGGCTGAGGACACATCTTCAAGGGCTGCTTAGACCAAAAGAGCAGGGAATTATTACAATCACTGAAGCCAGTATTTTCTCCAACTTATTCGCTATTTTACCTTGGACAATTACTTGATTAAAGAAATAGAAAGGAAAAGCAGACAAAGATGAAAGGAAAGGAACTTTCTTTCCTTACCCCTACTTAAATGCCCTAGTCAGCAGGCTAAAAAGTCACAGCTCCTGTCCATGGGAATCGAGCAAGACTTGTTGGCTGCAAGGGGTCTGGTTGAGCACACTTATCACTAAGGTCATCTAAACAAAAAAGTGCACATCAGCAGCCTTCAAACGGCAGCAGTGCTTAGATCAATATCGCAGGAGACAGCTAACGTAGCTTTAATTTCCACCTCAGTCCAAGGAAATAAAAAGCTGTGTCTTTCCCCAGCCAGGATTTGAGCGCCAGTTCATAGGATATTTTGCAAGGAAGCAAGTTCCTCCTTCTTAGCATTACTGCCACAAGGATGAAAGGTAACCCTTTAATCTGAAAAAAAACCTTTTTTCCTACTGCTTAGGACAGGTGGAAGAAGGGGAGAAGAAGTAGTCTGAATTACTTGACTCTGATGAAGCACAAATATATCCTACAGGCAGAGCAGGAACATATGATATTTAAAAAACATGAGTCGCCCTTTCTGGCTCAATATTAAAAGTGAGTCAATGCACTGCATTGCACCAATCTGCCTTAAAGGTAGCAAATGTTTTCTCCAGGAGCTCAGGCCTCCTGTGACATTTCTGTGTCGCTCAACTCCAGCTTAGTCAGGAAAGAATAAGTTAGATTTGTAAAACAGGAGCTTAGCTTAACTGTCACCATCAACAATTTAACCACTTACTTAAGTATAAAGTTTGTGTACTGTACCTAAGCAGACTGATCCATAAGAGGCAACCCAAGCTGTCTACAAAACAGGGATCACGTCCCACACAAGCGATTTTCACTTTAGTCAAGCTTCTTTGCTTTTGCCAGATCTTTTTCCCTTTGAAGTAGTGTACTTTTGCCACTTCCTTCAATAGAATAAAGACTCAAGCGAAAAGCCTCATCCCAGGCTGTTTGAATTTAAAAATGCAGCAGGGCTCAAGTCAGCAGGAGGATGGCCTTTAAAGAATGTATTACATATGTCTAAAATGTGTTTGTTGGACTAAAATGTCTTTCAACAATCGTTTCAACAATTAATATGTTGAAAACATATTGCAAATCTACATAACCAAATTTATATATTCTCTGAATGGATCTAAGGGAAGTTACACCCTGGCCATGCCATGCTCAAATCACGTTATTTGTGTAATAAAATGGGTTAGATGCATCACACTCTGGATTATTCAAGATGAATTGTTTTCATTTCAAAATATAAGTGAATCTAAAATCAGACCACATTGAGCTACTTTATGTCATAGAGTAAGTGGGGATTTCTAAATGAGGATTAGTTCTGTTGCTTTAAATCTCTCAAATGTATCTTGCTTTCTTTCAAGTCAGTAGTTTACAATTTAAGCCAGACCTTTTGTGACCTATATTCACATGCTAAAAAATGGGCAACTCATGCACAGTTGGTCCATAAAAGCATGCAGAATCTGTGCAATGACTGATGCTTCCCAAAATCATCAGGATTATTGTATATGCCCATATGCTCAGCATGGACATATTAGGAGCTCCGGCTTGCTGCCGTCTATCCACAAATCTTAATTAGGAAGCAGCTCTAAATGTGTGACCATGCACATATTCTCTAGTTTTATCTAAAATTCCCCCCAGAGAAATGCTCAGCAGCCTGAAAAAAACATTCTAGGACTGCTAAATGTTCAAAATTTCCAGCTACATTTTAAAGGGTTTCCCATGTTGGCCATTTCTTTTTCTTTCTAAGAAGACTTCCAGGGCACATGCAAGAAAACATAGTTATAAAGTAGTCCTAAAATTAAATTCTTAGGGCCTTTGCCATCTCATTCACAACTCAGTCAAGCTTGAAAGCCAATTTGGATTCACACTGCCATTGCTTCTTTTGGAAGGGTCTAACAAACAGCCACAGTTTTCTTGCAGTTAGAAGCTTCATTTTGATTTCCATCCTGAATTTATTTGGGTTTGAGTAATTAACTGTGATTTTCAGCCTGTGATCTGCAGGCACTGGGTAGTCTACAAAGAGCTTCTGGAGGCCTCTCAGCCAGCACAGGCTTGATAGATCTGTATAAACTTCACAGTATTCACAACTTCACTGGGAAACCTTTAGATGCCCACCAATAACATTAAGAGTGAAAATGTTTAATTCCTGTGTCAGGCATTAACTTGTGTTACAGTTCAAATAACTGTTTCTGCACCCCACTACTTAACTAAGACATAGTATAGCAATCATTCTGGGGATATGAAGCTATTTTAGTTTCTTGTTATATGACAGCTTCTTCATTCATCTAGCCATACCCTTAGTCATTCCCTCCATTTGCAGAATAACTCTGGGGTTGCAACCTTTTATTCTATGCAGCGAGGGTGGTTTATCCTTACTCAGTGTGATCAATAGTGCAGCTAACTGTCTGATAACATCACTTACTGCAGTGTCTGAGTTTTCCTAGGGGAACATTCTCACACAAATATTACTTGGGTTCAGCACTTCAATCCTTATGTACATGGTTTATAAAGCACAAGCTGCAGCTACAAGTAGCAGAATGCAATGAAGCATTTCAGGTCATATTGGTATTTGACTGCATCTTTTAATAATTACTGGTTGGGTGCACAGCAACTATTAAACACATTACAGCCAGATTTCTTTTTTGCTCCTCTGCAATAACAAAAGGCCATAAAATGCTCATGTCTAGTAATTCATTACTTTGACTTTGCTATGGTTTAGGACAATAAAGCCAAATAGTATTTAAAGCCAAAGCAAATAGACTTAAACCAGCGGTGTCACCACCATGTAAAACCTTTTCACTATGCTCTGACTAAATGCCAGCAGCATAATACCTGACAATGTCAACCTAAAAATCCCACAGAGAGGCTTAGAAATGCTGATGTGTTTAAGGGTCCTTTCTCAAAACCAACATGAGTTTGTGCTCTTAAATAAGAAAACAAGTCCATGGCAACAAGCTTGTACAAGTGTTCATGTTTGGGAATGGTTCATAGAACTGGTCTAAACCAATTTTCAACTAACAAGAGTTTCTGATGAAAAATAGGTTTCTTGAGTTTTATATGTACTCCCTGTATTTCTATCAGAAAAAAACCAGAAGCCCCTGACGCATAATATAATTTCTCAGAAGAATAAAGCATTTCACATGGGTTAAAAAGCTCCTTTTTTGTTTCAAGATCATATTGATTTAGATTACAGTGACCAGTTTCAAAATATGATGCGTTTCCCGTGGGGATCTTAAAGGAGGCTTAGTGGTTATTGCTCTTCAAAGCGAACTAAAATTAAAACCAAAAATAAAACCAAAACCAACCTTCAAACCTTAACAGGAAATTTATATTCTTGAAGACAATTGTTCATGTTAAGCAAAAGCAGCATACTCAGAATGAAAATTCACTATCTCTGAAGATTAAATTCAGGAACCCAGCTACTCTTAGTACATTAAGTTAAGCAGGTGATAACTCCTCATAGGTAAAGTACTGTAATGGTATAGTGCATCTATACCGGTCCTCTCAAGCACAAGAGATTGTAGAGGAGCATTTTAACAAAGTCAGACCAATTGAAGCACAGCAGAGATTTTGATGTTCTGTTATTTGACTCCACACTTAATCATAACCTTCAAAAATTCTTTTATGCATCATAACTACTAAAAAAGATTTAAAAAGGATAAATGAGGAACGTTTAGAAAGATAAACACTTTCTAAAGGTATTGCAAATGCAAAGCTGAGCCCCTATTTCATGAAGGTTCTAGAACAGATAAGTTTGATATACTTTTTATTTGATTTCTGAGCATTCATGTTATTGCAAGGTTATCTCTTCAGGGTTTTTTTTCAGTTACTATGAGAACAGCAGCTCCTTTCTAGGTAAAAGCAGAGTTTTTTTCAAAAACTTTGTTACATTACACAATATGATGCTCTCAGAAAAAACCAATAACCCGATGCCATAAATCATAAAATGGACTCAAAAAATAACTCATAAGCTGGTCTCAATAAGGATTTTGTTCCAGTAAGGAAACTCTGCAGGAACCTGTGCTAAGGGACAAGACTCTCCTGCTAACATATTGGGAAAACCAGGCAAACTGCCACAAACACTTTTCTGCTTTGTGTTGATTAAGTTAATGTGTACATCATAGAGTAATAATAAGCTGCATAGTCACAGCTATCATGTCTATAGAACTCACAACCCTTCCTAACTTCTCTTTTTATAGGGATTTTCTTTTTCCTGATACGCATTCCCAAAGCTAGTCATGGATGTATGACAAAGCTAAACAGTTCCAAACCTATAAAAAACCAAGAGACTAATGAGGCTTATTCTTGCTACTTTACCTGCTGATTTGGTGTATTTTTTGCCCTTTCTGTCCAATTTTTAGCAGGATCTGTTTGGAAACAACTACAGTTTAAGGCTATCTCTGCTATCTCCAACTTTCTGACAATTAGGGGTCTAGCTAAATCTAGCTTGCTCAATCTGCATAGAAAGAAAGCGCCTCCAACAGCCTTGCAGGGTGGTTAGAGTCCAAAAGGACACATTGCCTTCATTATTTTTATTGACTATTGAGGAAACCCAGAGTAAGCACCCCATTTCCAGCTGTCCAGCAGTATATAGGATGAATCTCATCCCTACATTTCATTTTCTTAAGTGTAAACTGAGCTTCCCCCCATAATGATACAACTTTTGGAGATGCAGCATTAAGAATGACAATATCTCAGGAGCTGGCAATACCAATTTAGTACCTTGTCATACCTGATAAATAAACTGGCTATGTTTTTCAGGAGCAATAATTGGTTGTGAAATGTGTCACCATGTGTCCCATCCTTCTTCTAAAGTTGACATAAATGTATATATTACTTTTCTTTGTAGCTGGAATACACCATCTCTTCACATTCCTTATCCTGACCAACAGCAAGGATGGTTGAGGTTTTCAGTGTGGATGCAAAATCTGCCTTCAAAGACGCAGGGTGAGGACTAGGTAGATGAGTAACTAAATGCACCCAATTGCGCATCATTGCTCAAAATTGACCCTCTCCATCTCTATAGTTTCTCCAAGTGGAACATTCCTTGGTAGATTTATGTGCATTTTTAAGCTTTTGGAAGCAGACTTCCTTTCCCACAGGCTATAAAACTTAATTAATAAAATAAAATTTCCGAGTGCTGGAATTTATAAATCCCAAAATAAGAAAATAACTTAAAAACATGTGTCTAGAGCTAGATACATAATTCATCTAGGTTAATTCCTAATCTCTGATGCTGGCCAGCAGCAGAATCTTCAGGAAGGTGTATAACTAAGAAGACATGCATAGCCAATTCTTTTCCCTGGCAAATCCTTCTGGTGGGCAGTGGTATAAGGACTTGCCACTGCAGTTAATAGCTCCGAACTGATATATATTCACTGAAAAACTCTAGCCAGTTTTTGAGCACATTAATTCAAATTTCCACAACTTTCTGGGGCAATTTAATTACCCTCCATATGAAAAAGTAGTTCACTTTGCTTGTTTTAAACAGCTTGCCTGATAATTGAATTGTGTGTCCCCTGTTTTATATATTTTAAGACAGGAAGAATAACAATTCCTTGTGCAGTTTTTAAGCATCATTTTTTGTTTTCTACATCTCTGATTGCGTCCTTCCCAGTGGTTGCCAAGGTAAAGAGACTATTTTATAGGGTTCTTCCTTATTGCAGACGTTGATCCACCCCTCTGGCCATTTTTGTGCGGCTTTTTATCCCCTCTTTCTGAGGGGACTTCTCTATTCTGAGATAACATAGCTCTCAGGAGACACTACAAATGTGGATTTAAATAGAGTTGCAGTGGTGATTTGGATCTCCATTCCCATCCTAACGATCCCTAAGATCCTTTCTGCCTCTAAACACCTAAGTGATGCACCAATCTGCAGTGTCTCCAAGATCCCTGCTCAGAGTGGCAACAATTAATGTAGAGCCTTTCGCTGAGGATGGATATTTATGGCTGCTTCTTTCCACTTGGGTTACTTCACGTTTATCAATGTTTAATTTCATCTGCTATTCCCTCTCCCAGCCACCCATGTCATAATTTAAATGAAAAAGTTATCCAAAGCAGTGACACTTACAATGTCCTTACACTGTTTCTTCCAGAGTCCACTGAGGTCAGCAGAGAGAATGAGATGGGCTTGCAGTTGGATGCAGATGGTATTAGATTGTCAAATGTTTTACAGCATTTTCAAAGAGGAAAACCACTTCTGAAATGGAAATGTTTTCCAACTGTGTTCAGCAGCTGAGCTGCACATTCTGGAGATTAGAAAGGGGCTGTCTTACCCACAGAAAGACTGGATGGCAACACCACAAAAAAAGAAAATGGTGCCATAACTGTTATTCAGATGCATTTTAATTCAAATTGGATGGGACTGCGGGGGAGAAAATGCTGAAAGCCCCAGAAATAGAATTTTTCCTCTCTTGCTTCAGTGTAATTTAAAACATCAAACCATTTTTAATGAGTTTTAGTGAAACCAAGTCTTGGCTGTGACCTTCTATGCCAAAATTTAGCCTGGAGAAAATTTTCAAAGCTGATTTATAAATCCTATAAAACAGGGAGTTTGATGGTGGAAACAGAGAGCTGCAGACACCCATAGGATATACTCCTACAGCCGTATTTTTAACTTTTCGCCTGCAGAAAGGCTCTGTAAGGTGTATTTACCTTCTATCCCAGTGCTGAAATCCCACATGAAACTTTGTCCTTATAAAATAATGGCTTTTGTTAGAATCAAGGAGAAAAACAGATGAAATAAAATGTACAGAAGGTAGCATGTACCACTAAGCTCTTATCTTCAGCAGAGGGACCTCATTTACAGTAATAAACAGCAAAAAGGCCACTAAACTCTTTATGTGGAAGGACAGCTTCAAGTCTTCTGTTGAACAAGTAATTTCTGCACCCATTTTTCATTCTAATATAAGGCTGAATAAGGTCTTCAAGGCACAGACTTTCCTACCGTCAATAAGGCCAGGGCCAATCCTTGTGAATATCTTGTAGCATCTCTAGGAGATGTAAATAATTAATAATGACTAAGTTGCATCAGTCATTTTTTCCTTGACAGTTAGTAATAATAATATTTTGCAACCAACAGGTCTGTCTAATGCTGCCTTATTGATTTCCCTGTCAACAGTTCATCCGCTTGGGACCTTTTCTGCCAAAATATAATTTGAGTTAAAGGTAAGGTCCATTATCTCATAGCCTCTGGCATTCTGCCTTGTAGAGGTCAAGGGCACAGGTACATCACATCTCACTAGTTATGGATTATCCATCTGATCTATTCACTATTCTGCACCGTTCCTCACCAGCTTTCCCAGCACCTTCATATCCCCTCAGTGGTGTGGCCTCCTATGAGTTACTTACAGATGCTTATTTTCTCATCTAAGTAATTTTCTATCGTCTCCTTGGTTCCTGAATTTATCAGCTCTTGCAGATCATACTAGTCTCCAGGATGTATAACTCCTTGATAAATTTCCTCCACTCCCTTCTCAGCACATATATTTCCTCTCCTCAGCCTTTGCTTTCTTGTAATTATTTCTCTTCCCAACCCTATAGACATGAATAGAATTCACATAAACTCAGGCAAAATACTTATAACAAACCAAGATATAAAGTTAGGAAAAAAAGTTGTGTAGGAAAAGGAATTTTGGTGGGATTCATTTCTCTTTAAGTTTTGACTTTCATGTAGTGTTGGTGTCTACATTTGAATTGGACAATTGTGGCTCTCACAGGAGTTCACAGTACAGACCATCACAGTATGTATTTCAGGTATCTACTTGTGGTGAAATAAACTGTATACTATAGGAGTATTTCTTTCCCTCTCTTGTCTGTAAAGCAGTGCTCAACAGCTATCTCAGGGTAAACTACCTGTCCTGTAAATGCCTTAAGCCAGATGAGCTATCTTTGTCCTTTATTTTTTTCCCTAGACACAGTATATGAACAGATGGACACGATGCTATGACTCTGTCCTGCACTGACCTTGATGAAGGCAGATCTTTAACTAAAAACTGAAGTCTTGACTAATTACTTAATAGCAAGCAGCATTTATCAACTGTCTTTGTAAAGATTCCATTGACTTCAAGCAAATATTGCAAGTACAAACCTCCTGGCAAAGCACAGACATTCACCCTTAAAATCTAGTTTAAAGCAACACTTATTGTGATTGTGTTGAGCAAAGCAGAGAGGAAAGTCCAGCAATGCTGATCATGAAGGGCATTCCACATCCATCACTAACGTGTTAGGTAAAGTACATGTTTTCTTTAGGAAAATTTAAATGTTTTACTCTGGGAACAGTATGAAAATGTTTCTATTCTGCACAGAGTAGGATCGGTGGAAGTTGCTCCAGCTCTTAAAGAAAACAGGTACTTTGCCTAACACATTGGTGATGAATGTGGTGGCTGTGGCAAGGCTGTTTTGTGATTTTGTTGTTTTCTTTATGTACTTTCTACATCTTGTACTTCATCTCCAAAATAAGTAGATGTGAGGCTGGAGACATGGTGAATATCCCTAGCTCCATTACTGACTTGCTTCAGTAAATGAAGAGGTCTCTTCAGGGCTTTTCCCCTATAAAACACTTTGGGACTTAAGGGTCGATTATCACTATAATCAGTGCAAAGTCAACAGCTCGAAGCAATCAGTTCTGATGCTGGTGATCATAATGCAAACCACGAGGACTATCACTAGCCAGATAGTGATAGATTGGCTGTCTATCTTAGTCTTATAAGACTTACAGACTTAAAAGCCTTATAAGTCTATAGACTTATGAAAATATGTGAAATATCTAGGTTGTTTAAATATATTCTGTAGTTTTCCTGTCCACCTGAGGTAAAAAAGGAGAGAAAGAGAGAAGAAAACAAAAGTGCTTCAAAGAGCTGGTCCCTTTGTCTAAGAGCACTGAGATCTTAAAGCATGCTGTACAACCTGACTATAGCTCCCAAGCTACAGAGGGATCAAAACTGCAGTTTCACCAGGTCTTCTTTACAATAAAGCTAATCACATTAACCACTTCACAAGAATAAATCTTTCATATCCATTTCACTTTGATTTTTGCCTTTTCATTTTTATATTTAATGTATAATAGTTGGAATAAGAATTTTTAGGTACAAGGAGCACAAGATGGCTACAAAAGGCATGTCTGGGATGAGATTGCAAGGTAGAAGCCCTGGAAAGGTCACCACCTTATAAAGTAGGCTTAAAATTTGACCTACTGGTAATTAATCTGCTTAAGGATGCAAATCAGCTCCTACAGTGTCATGGCTTGGAAGAAGTTTGTTTTCTTTCAGTTTCCCTCTTCGTTGCTTTGAGGGAAATACAAAAAGAGAAAGAAAAAGAAAGTGTAAGCAGGAAAATATTTCATTTTTCAGTGCTATGAGTTTTGTCATTGCAGAGAAGGAAGAGGTATGGTCTGATATTGCCTGAACCCCGCAATAAAAGCTGATGACAATGCCAAGAAAGAAATTGTCATTCAAAGACAACAAGGCCAAGAATCCAAAGACACAAAAAGTGCAATCCTGTCTTTAACATTTTAATTCAGCTATGTGGGCCTCAGTCTGTACAGGCTTGCACACTGAGACCTCCGATGAAGGAGGTCATATGTCTCCACAGTAAGATCCTCTACTGATAGCCTCATGTTTAGTCCTTGCCACCTAATTTGCAATGTTTCATATAGATGTGCGTTGCTTTCTTGTTTTGTGTGAAACAGATCTCTGTTTTTTGGTAGACTAACTGTGGAGAAAAAGATTAAGACAAAAGTAATTATGCAGGGATGTGCTTGGCATTTGAGGCAAGTTTTTTTTCTCCACATCAAAAATTCAACAAATATTACTGCCTGAATTACGCCAGCAGGTAGCAGCTCAGTCCCCAAACCCCTGTAATAGCTTGTTTTCCTGACTAAGAGTGGGGGAGAAGAAGGAAATAAAAGTTACTCTTGAAAAAGCAGCATATGAATTCCCAAGCTCCTCAAATGTTTTCAGCTTCTGGTATGCACAGTACATCAACCCAGTTTGTTGTCCCCTGAAGGAAGCTATTTATTCATGGCAATATTAATCAGGGTTTTTTCCATTGTTTTCTCACCCTTTCTCTTCCAAAATCCTTCTTTCCTAAAACCCTTCATTTTAAAGGCATTAAAGAAAATTTAACTTAAATAGTCAAATTATACCATCAGTTTCTTACTGCGGTTTCATGCAAATGAATACCCGAGGAAAACTGTGCATGATTTAAGAGAACTCATTTGAAGTACAGTTTTTTAGCTTGGGTAGAGGTCTATAAGCCTGCATGAAAGAGACAATGGTCTTTATTTTTCCCTTTTTGTTTTCTTTTGTTCTTTTGTTGGGGTTTTTCGTTGTTCTTGTTGCCGTTGTTGCAGTTGTTTCTACATCCGCAATTGCAGTTCAGGGCCAGAAATCTGCTGCTCATAAAAAATTAGAATGTGCAGCTTTCTGTTGAAGGAGCTGAAGTTTTCAGAGACATGTGAAGATCTCAGGTTCTGTGATTTGCCTGGGTGTGTGCCTATAGCTTTTTCTGTCCTTGTTATGAAGACAAAGGTTCAAGGCTTTGTGTGCTGTCTGGCTCCCTTGACAAAGGCAGGAGGATTTGCAAAGCTTTTGTCGCTGCCATAAGTCAAGGGGTGATTTCAATGAGGACTATTAGGCTACAAAACAATCTTTCCATCAGAGACTTCAGACATATCATGGCATGAGGCAAGGAGAAGGAGTTCTTAGATGGATTTTGCGTGCACTGATCAAGGAAATTAGAAATGCCCTGCATAAAATCAACTGCAAAAGTGGTAGTGTAGGAGTGCGCTTTGTTTCTCCTCTCAAGATATTTGGTCGGAGTTGGAGTTAAGCAAGTCTCCTCTCCTGTAATAGAAAATTCAAGACCATAATAATTTTTAGACCCGATTGGACAACCTGGTCTGGTGGAAGGTGTCCCTGACTACGGCAGGAGGGTTGGAACTAGAGCAGCTTTAAGGTCCCTTCCAATCCAAACCATTCTATGACTCTATGATTCTATGAAATTTGGCATCTCTTTAATATGAGCCATATCTCCAAACCAATATAATTAGTATTTTTATTTTGCAAATGAGGAAACTGAGACACAAAACACTTAAGTGATATGGTCTAATTCTTGCCATGGGGTAAAATTTGGAGTCTGCTCCATTTCTGCTCCATTTTCCTATCAGAAAGAAAACAAAGGCCGTATTATCTGTTATTTAAAAGAATACCAAATACAGTATTTTAAAAAAGCATATGTTTTGTTTCTTTGGTTATTTAAAGAGTTAAAAATAATATCTATATTTTTTAGGAATCCTAAAATTACTGGTAGGCACTAATATGAACAGTTGAAATGGGTCTACGCTCTGTTGTAAGGAACTCAACATGGAAATAGCTCTAAAACTACAGAAATAAAGTGCAGGCAGCACAAATTCCTACACATATAAGAGCAACAATGTGGTATACAATATGGCCGTATGTGTTTGAAAGTGTAAGAATAGTAGCAGGTCTCTCTGCCTGGAGAAATGTTATATGACTCAGGTATCAGGCAAACGTTCACTGCTATGATACGATAGAGCTGTCACCTTTTAATATGTGATGCCAAAGAAGAGAAAAAGAAAGATTCATAGCTCCCTTCTCAGCCAATTTTAATTAGACTGGTGGAGGAGAAGGTGGGCTGTGGAGGGGGAGCCACCATATACTGATGATAGTTGAACGTACACAGATAAATACAGCAAAACATTGCTATTTCTATGTCTAGGTCTATCTGCTGTTCTTTTTCCCGTATACATTTAATAAGGAGGCTGGGGAGGAAGAGAACAGAGCAAGCAGTATCTCTATGAGCAGTCCTAGACCAGCTGTCTTAACTGGAAATCTTGGACATTTAACCAATACACGTACTATTTTTAACTAAGAGCTCCCCATTCCTGCAAATGCAGGTTTGTGCAGCCTTCCACATACAAATAATCTAATTGATTTCAGGGGGGCTGCTTTCACCGCTAGCATTGAACATCTGCTTAGCGCCTGAAGGAGCAGCACCCTTATTCTCTTTTCCAAATAAACCTCATGACGCAGAAAGTAATAACTGGCAGACAATAACTGTGTAAAATTAATTCACCCCATATGTGTTTACAAGGCTAAGAAAGAAAACTAATAGAGGGAGAAATGTAGTTTTCCAAAAATCTATGAGAGGTAGCTTCACAAGACATTCATAAACCATTGTACAAGCAGTGCAGGATGTTTTGTCAGGGCATTTGTACTGTGCTCATCCCTAGGGCAATCCCAGTGTTTGTTGAAGGAAGTGGGAGAATTGGTAGAATGGTCCTGCAATTAAGGTGCTGAGCTGTGATTCAAGGCTTGCTCCCTTCCTATATCTACAAAAGCAAACACCCTTTGTAACCTTGAGATTAACTTTTCCATAGCCTGCAGAAACAGCATTCATTACTGGAGCTCTGAGTTCCTCAAAGCAGCACCAGCCCCCAGTAACCCAATGCAATACATTGTGGAAGGATGTAAAGATTTCCACTGTCATCTTCCACTTGATTTCAAACACAGCTTTCTCACACAAGGGCCAAAGTAGCACTACATGAAGTAATAACCCTTGACACTCCTAATTTGACAGTATAACATTTTGTAAAACGTACTTTATGCCTACTTTCTTTGGTTGATTAATTCATTTATTTTGGTTTATATTCTTTTCCTGGAAGGGCAGAAGTTGAGGACAAGAGAGACAGAAGGCTTGAAGACCCAAAGTGAAAATAAGCAGACTTATTTTCTGAGTAGGAGCTTTTTGGAAATGTGATACTTTTTTAGTAGGAGCACAAAGAAGCAGATTAAAATAGCATATTTGCAACATGTGCCTTTGGAAAATAACATGCCATAGCTGCAACCCAGCCACAAGAGAGTCAAGGTCAAGTTGCACGAACAGCATTAACTATGGCATTTCCTGAATTTTACTTATTTGACTTTATAGCCTAAACGTTTTTTCTTCTAGTTATTTTTCTATTATATATATGAAACACATTTAACCTACACATTATTCATTTGTAGCTGGTGTTTAAAAGGAAACGGAATAAAACCATGTGGGTTCTACATGTTTGTGTGGCAAAAAATCACAGGGGGAGTCGTCATAATATTTCTTTGGCCTTTTGTTTTAAGGAACTGCAGAGTGAAATATTGCCCTCAGGACAGAAAATAAAAAGAGTTGTCTCAGTGTTACATGAAGAAATTTCAGCCTTTATGCATTGCATTCATAGTCTCAGTAACACTCTATCCCTAGGCGATATTTTACCATGTTTTCCCTCCACAGTCACGGTTTATAGGCTGGGAGAGAGTGCAGACAGTGTGGTATGTTACGCGTACATGGTGGTTTGTTCCGTATGTACTTGAGGAACTTGAGGCTTGTTCCTAACAATTCAGGCAGCTTTCTTTTATGCTCTCTGAACATGTACATGCAGGAAGCTTTTTCATAACAGCTCTAGACAGAGTGGTGAAAGAGGAGTTTCTCATTATCAAATGATATTGGGGAAAAAGGAAAGAAAAACAAACCATCACTCAACAAAAACACAACAGAAGATATTCAAAGACTCTCCCTTTTCTTCACATTCTCAGTTTTGGAAGTAAAAATCCATATCCATCCAAACAATGTCAGTCAAGGCACCCTAGTGAAGGTTTACATGGATGTTATTGTAATCCAAATTCACTCTAGTGCATCACATTTTACTTAGCACTGTGAAGCATATGGTAGGGTAGATTGAGACAGGATTCATTTCACAACCTTAACTAAGTAAAGTCACAGCTAATCTAAGCTCTGTTCTTACAAGCTACCTCTGTGAAGTCAGTGAAGACCTATAACCTATTCGTTTCAACTGGAAGCCTTTGGAGACATGTCTTTTATCAATTATGTGGATAACTAGGAGCCTAGATACATCACTTTTGACTAGATGAAGTAAAGTAAGATGTGGGATCATAAGGTCATAGGAAAATTCAGGTTGGAAGGACCATCATAAGTCTCTGCTCAAAATAAGATCAACTCTGAGGTCAGACCAAGTTACACAAGGCTTTGTCCAGTCTAGAGACTGTGCAGCCCATCTGGGAAGCCTGTTCTCAAGGTCAGTGGAGCTGTCTTCCTTCCCTCAGCTCTCAAGGCTAACTTTTTTGTCATAGAAAAAGTTTCTTTTGAAGAAGACCTCAGGGATTTATGCAGTCAAACCTCATACTCAAAGCAGATGTCATCTTTCCAAGGGGCCAGAGCACTGCACATCATATGTCATTACTTATGATCCCTGATATAAAAAGAAAAGCATTTTCTCCTTTGTCACTCATATGGAAAAGAGTTCTTTGTTGTCACATACATTCATCCTCTGGAAACAGCTGATTTAGATGTTAGATTAACTCATTGAAAAGTATGTAAAATTTTTAATAAGATGTTCCAAATAAAGTGTTTAGTTCAATGGAAGAACAAGGGAAGGATAGTAGCTACAAGATAAGTGAGAGCATGACAGGCAATTAGAGGATGTCAATGGACTGGGCTGAAGAAGAAGGAAAGAAGAGACTGTGAGAAGACTTTCAAGTATCAGGTGCTGTTAGTGATCTTGTTTACTGCTTTCACTAATAAACTTGGCAAAATTAGCAGTACACTAATTATACCGATGACAACCCAGGATACATCACTGACACAGAGAAGTGCATTCCATTGAAATAATTAAATGGGAAGTGAAATAACAGAAATGGGGTGAGATTTAATACATTGAAGTTATAAGGTCATACACTTGAAGACTAGGAACAATTAATCTAGTAAAGCTTCAAGCTTTAAAGTGCGCCAGGAAAATATAGCATGGTATGATAGTCAATCAGAGTATGGCTGTGAGCCAGCAACATGGTATGGCCATTGAAAAGACAAATGTGATTCTAGGGGGTATCAGGTTGAATGCTTCAAATAAATATCAGGAAGTATTAACTGTATTTTCCAAAGCAGTCTTTTCTCTTCTACATGTACAGTTTTATCCACTCCTGTGCAATAAAGATATTAAACTTATAATACTACACTCTTCTTTAGCAGAAGGAGGAAATTAAAATGAGATGCGAGTGAGAAAGAGAGATTCCACTTTGATTCGTGATATATTCTGAGACTAAAGAAGATTGGGAGTAGGGGGAAGCAGGCAGAAAGGCTTTAAATTTCAGAAGGATTGGAGCAACTAAGAAATCGTGATCTAAATTGCACTTCATTAGTGCTCCCCTCTTTAACATTGTTAGAAATGTTGTATAGGCAACCAATATTCTAACAGAAAAAGCCCACACCTTTGTTTTCTTAGAAGAAAGTGTTTTCTTAGAAGAAAGTGTTTTCTTCTTCTGGCTCATCTGATGTTAAGAGAGATCTCAAGTCAGTCTGGCAAACATGGACATAGTCTTTCCTCAGGAGCAACACGGAACCACAGAATGGTTTGGATTGGAAAGGACTTTAAAGATTGTCTAGTTCCAGCCCCCAGGCACAAGCAGGGATGGTGATTCACCTCTAAAACCATGGGATCTGCCGTCTGGCACATGCAGGGGATGGAAGCAGATGGAGCATGCTTTCATCTGACCGGCACTAGTCAGTGTGGGTTAAAGAGTGAACAGAGAAAACTTCTCCTGATAGTGTCAACTAAAGTGCCATTTGCCAAAAACATATTGATTGGCTAAGGGAGACACATCCCACAATGCTGAATAGCTCCAGATTATCAAAACCACATGCTGCACTGAGACTTGTGTCTTATTTCTTAGTTAACGCAACAAGATGAGATGGTCTGTGAAATCCTGGAAATTAGTTTCTTTTCTGTTTTCTTATAGGTTTTTTTTCTGTCCTTTCTGTGTAAATGAACTAAGAATACAAAAAAGATCAGGAAAAAGACCTTTTCTATGCTGCTGGTGGTGTTGCCGTGCTCAAGATGAGGGTTGCATTGGTAGAACAAGCGATAAAAGTGCTGCAAGCCTTCTGGCTGGATCTGCGTGGTTTTAAAATCCAGGTTTGCACACAGACCAGTCCAGGTAGATAATAAGGAAGCTGAAGATTAAGACAGGGACTGAAAGCATATAAGTGACCTGGCCTAAAGCTTGCCAGATTCTTAAAGAGGAATCTACTGCCATTCTGGAGTTTATTAGACTGCATTTAAACAGGGCCAAGACAAGTGAGCAACAAAAAATAACTATCAAAGTAAAAGTAAAAAAAAAGAGCTCTGGCATAAGTCTAGATGGAAATATTGCTTTTAATTTGCTTGGAGGGAAGGTAAGTTTCTACTAATTGCTGTGGTAATTATAGGTATCAGGTCAAGAATACCTTCCCAACAGGAGCAGTCTGCACTGATATGCTGTGCTTTTTATAACTTAGGTCTTTCCTTGACCATTTTCCATTGCAACAACTTCCACAGCTCATTGCAATGGTAGGACACAAGAGAGCAGCTAATTTATCAAAAAGGCAATTTTTTATAATCTACATCATATTTTGTGCAAACGTTGAGACCTTTGCCATGAATATATTAGCAGATATCCACCAGAGTCCTCAAGGATATGTTTCTTGAGATAACATCCAGAGGGAAGCCTAAGAAAAAGAGACAAAGCTGAAGGGCTCCAATCCCCTCTTTGCTGTGGTCTTACACAGGAGTCATTCCACTAAATTCAGGACCCTGACTCCAGGTCTAAATGAAAGCACGCTCAGCAAACAGGAATTGAACAGTGTTGTGATGTTGATACGAATACCGAAGCAAAGGGGGAACTAAGTCTTATTGAAGGTCACATTTAAGATGGAAAATTACAAACTCATTGCTGTGATGCGCAGTCCATCCTACACATACCCTGATTTTTCTTACTGTTAAATTTTGAATGTGTTGCATAAAGAGATTATGACATTGCAAAGCACCTGGAGATCAAAACAATATTCCTCCCTCTCTCTGGAGGAGCAAAACCCACATATAGTCCACGCAGTAGCGCATGAGGAAATACACGTACCTCAGGAAAGGACAGAGAACAAAATCCCCAACTGAGCTTTTTCTGTATGTCAAAAAGTATTCCACTGAAATCAAAACTAAGTGGAACTGAATGCTCTCAACAGCCATCTAAGCAAAGAGCAGAACAGCAAGGGGTGGGGGAAAAGAAGAAAGTAACAAGCAGAAAAGCAGGCAAATTGAGGATAACAGTACCTGATGCAATGCTCATAACGAAAGCAATTGAATTACACCTTGAAATGTCACATTTGCTTGGATCCCATGCAGGTCCTGGATGTGTGTATTTGTAGAGGAAGGCAGATGGCAGGACTCACCCCCTGCATACACACTCCCCTGTCTGTATCCACGCTGGCAGTTTCCAAGGGCGCTGTCACCTCTGTTACCCCAGAACTCCTGAGGGAATCTCACTATCAGCTACAGCACATGCAGACCTCCTGTATGGTGCTGTACGTCCACACACTGCCCTGCCTTCTATAGGTAGTGGCTTAAACAGACAATTGAGCCCCAAATCCAGCTGTTTTTCTACTTTTTAAAGTAGCCTCTAGGCTGGGATTTATTGATGAGCACTTTGCAACCAACTGATGGAACAGTGAATTTGTATGTGAATTGCTGACAGACACTTTAAACAGAAATACAGCATTAATCAAATTATGCTGTGGTCTGGGATAGATCACAGCACACAAAAAGCACAGACCTGGCAGAGGTCTGAGTTATCCCAATGTGAAAAAGAAGCAGTTACTACAGTGATTGCTTCCCCATCACTGAAGTTCACGGCAAAAGCTCAGCACAAACAATAAGTTTGGATTCACAAGAGCAAAGAATTGATGATGAGGAACGATGAGAAGGTGATTAACTACTGTGTGTTTTCCTTCTTTTTGTGGGTTCAGACTTTCCCAGTAGCTTTCTGGAAAGCACAAACTGCATGAAGCATTAGCATGTGAACATTTGAGGAGAAAGCACTGCTCTATCAACACACATCAAAACCTAAGTTTCTTTCATTGCACTCCCATCCAGAAGTTGCATAAACACATTAGCACATTAAGACTTCTGAAGAAGACTAACCATGTAAGATTTAGGAGCTTTATGGTTTCCTGACAGGAGCTAGCTCATATCCAGCTGGCTAAGAGCTTGGGCGGAGGAGCTGGGAACTGTCTGAGCTTCCCATGCAGGCATGACCTTGGTTACCTTTAAATCTGCAGTGATGAACCTGGCTCCTTTTAAGAAGGAGCAATGGACAGTCCTGTTTGGCCATGTTGTTGCAGCAATTGTAATTCAGCTTATAAAGAGGGTGAATGCAGTTGGCCAAGCTCTTGCTGTCCAGCAAACAACAGAATTCCTGTCTGGATTTCAAGCATTAGCTCTTAACAATGGGAATAGCTCAAATTGCAGGCTGTGTATCCAGGCATGGTTAAAGTCAGGTGGATAGATATGGAAGTAGTGTCAATAAAAGCAGGATATATTAAAGTTAATAATCATCACAGAGTGAAATGCCAGGAGGAGCTGAGCTGTTCCAGACTGCTCAGCTACTGGAGTAACTTCCAGCGAATCATAAGCATGAAGGGAACAGGAGAACTGCCTGGGTTAGTGACTGAGGGCATCAGCTGAAGTGCTTTAATATTAATTGCAGTTAGGGAAGATTCTCAAAAGCACCAATAGTACATTTGATGCTCAAACCTATTGCAGCGTCAGGCCCTTAGAAATGCCCACTTTGGCCCTTTCTAAAGTAGTTCATACCTATGAAGCTGAATACACTTCACAAAGGAAGGCATTGCCCTCCACACGCTCTTAGGGGAATCAAGGCACAGAGGCATGGGAAATGCTCTGTGGCACAATAAGAAATCAAATAGGAATTTTAGACATCTCATCCACTTGCCCTTACCCTGTTGCCAATTCAGATACCAAACCCAGCCTGTCACACTCGCTACAGCACTCATCGAAGCCTCCCCTGTGGTCCCTATGCTAATTTTCTGTCTGAGCTATACACATTTCTGTGACATCAAGTACACTTTAAAAGTTTCTTCTGTTTCTTACTGGTTCCACTGGTCTGTCCTTGCAAGGCAAAGGCTTATCTTGTAAAACTCAGACTATGATACTGAAGCAGTCCCTTCTGGCTTGAAAAACTCCAAGCTCATCATTGTTTCAGGCTGGAAGAAATGCTGTCATTAAATATAAGCCAATGCCTCTTTTCCTCTTCCTGACTTTTTCCATTTTTTGATTCACTAGATACTTGGTCTCTCAAGCTACAGCAACCAGCCCCAGCAACGAGACTGCATTTCTGCTTGGGGGATGGTTATGTTTTCTATTTCCAACCACGTGCACTCGCTGTCAAATTCCATGTCATTTGTATTTAATCTCATTCTCTATCAAGCTGATTCTCTGTCTCCCGAGCCTTTCCGTCTTCCAGCTGGGCATTTTTTAAAGCAGTGATTTGCAAAACATTAAAGCAGGCATATAAATAAATTACTGTCTGGAGAGTGAGTCATCATTATTTAATAGGAGACTGTATCATAAGTAGTGTCTGCTTGCTGGTAAAGCAGGCCCATGCTGCCTCCGATTTTATCTTGCTGTTCTCTGCTGCTCTCCAGTTTTCCGTGGGCTTGTCCTGCTCTATCACATCCTGTGATATTTTGCCTCCTGGTAAATGAGATTCTTTCCCTGGACCCCCGTGTTCCAGGAGCTAAGGAGAAGACAACAAAGGCACACTATGACCAGAAACACAAGAGCTGCCCTGTTGTAACATGGGTTCAGAAGAGACACCTTATGCCTAGCATCCTGTTAATCACAAGCTGTTAGTGAGCAAAAGAGCATCTGCAACACGTAGATGACAGCCTGCATGCACGCTAACGTGTACAGGCTTCCCCAAAAAGAGACTGTGGCCTGTGCCACATCCCTGCTCCTGAAAATATCATCAGGCCTTGGGAAAGGGCTGGGAACCAGCTTAATTAAGAGCATAAACATGCCCCAGTGTGGCTGTGAATCACATTTGCATCTTAATTTCTATGACTATGGGGCCTAAATTAATGGAGCTTGTCCTGAGGAAGACTGTGCTTTTACAGTGTGCAAAGAAGGGGAGTAATGCAATAGGGATCAGTTTGTACAGAGAAAGGGATCACTCTCTCTTCTACTACTCCTACTACTACCCCAGCATCTCTGCACAACTACTTTCACCATGTCCAAAATTCTGCTACATAAGCAAGCAAGGAAGGTACAATTATAATAAACCTCAAGCACTGTTTCTTCTTCTGTTCCACCTTACTCTTGCTATGGCCTAGTTCCCAATTATATTCTACATACTTAAGCCCCACACAAGGGCTGTAAAACAACCCCGCCTGAGGCTTCACTCAAATTCTCCCTCTTACCCATCACAGTCTTGAACTTCTGGCTCTCAGTCACTTGCTGGCTCCCAATCACCCTCTTACCAGTGGAAAAGCTCTAGACAGCTGGAGGAGCTGCACATTACTACCTTTAAAAGTAATGCAACAAAGCCTCCCAAAACCTCAAATGATGAAGCCAAGACACCGCCATTTTTCATTTCCACTTCTTCATTCATAACTCTTCTATAAGAACCTGGGTTAGCTTAAACCCATTATAAGCACTCATAGAGTGAGGGTTTTTTGATTCTGATGCTTTGTTGGAAGGCAGAGTTCCTACTGACAGCCACCAGAATAATGACAAATCCCTTTTTATTCACATTGCCTTGAAGTTTCCACCCCATCGTTTCTGTGGGCAGAGCAGATCTGACCTCAGTGCATCTATTTTAGGCCCTCAGTAGCATTTGAACAGGTACGAATTGCACCCTGATGAGAATGCCTGCTAGAAAAATTATCACATTTACACCTGCTGTCAACCAGTGTAATTCCTGTGTAGTAAAAACCCAAGAGCCATTGAAAGCTAAAATAACTTCCACTATCTGAGGATCTGATCCTAGTCTCTGTGCATTTGCATAGGGCTTAATACATCTAAAGGTCCACCATAATATAAAAAAAGAGAGCGGATTAATAATTTCCTCTTTTTTTGATGGAAATTTAATTTTATCTTTCTATAAGACAATTTGTTTCTAGAGGTCACAGAGCAGGATTTGGGGTCTCCTCTTGGTGGCAATGCATATGCTTATCTGCTGTATTCTGGTTTTCCCTACAATGACTCATAAAGAAAAGCCAAGAGGGGCAGAAAGAGGAGAGTCTCAAGAACCAACCAAAGGTGTTGTCAGAAACTAGCAATGCCAGTTCAGATTTCTGTGCCTCTCTTTCTTCTTTGGGTAAGCAAGGCCCATATCTTCCTCTGTGTTTTTATCGTACCTAGGTTAGCAAGACCCTGATCTTAAATGCGGCTTTTTGATAAGCCCTTGTAAAAGAGACATTTACTCCTCTTAACTGATGTATTAACACATAGTTTATGGCCTATAGGGAGTCCAAAGGTCCAAGCATCCAAGCCAGGTATCTGTCTCTCTCCATCACTTACATGTGGAATGAAGACGGAACACATAATTCCTAAATAAAGTATCTAATAGTAAAAGTGCCTTTCTCCATAAAAAAAATTGCTAAGAATCAATAGAAGGCAACTTATGAATCCTGAGCTATGGTGTCTTGAGTAACAAAATGAAATTGGGAAAAGTTCCAAAGTACAGTAAATGAAATTAAATTTGGCTTGGAAAGGAATCCTGTTCTTAGTAATAAAAGCCAACTAACGGCAATGGTTGTACTTGATACGCATCACCAGATATGGCAATCCTTGCTCTTAGTAATGGCTATTTTTCCTACCTGGGGAATGCAGAACAAAGTAATAAATAACTACTATGCCTTTATGTTCATGGATCGAAGACCAAGATTCTCTCTCCTTTTACCCTCCAGCTTTTTCCTTTCTTTGGCTAAAAGCCAGGATAGAAAAGATGTTTGCTTTTGGCAAAAAAAAAAGCCCTGTAGGAAAGCAGAAAAGAATAAATAATTAGCATTCATTTAAATAAAATAATTTGAGTTAAATTGTCTTCTGCTAGCAAAGATCATAAACTCAGTAGGCAATTTTTATTTGGTTGTGGTTTAACTGGAACTGGGAATCAATAATATGCCTTGGCAACAACCAAATAAGGTGTAATTATAACTTAAGATATCCATAATTAAATATTATAAATTGACAAGCCCTTGGTAGCCTGCAGCAAGCTAATCTCCTGGTGTTGCTCAAAAGTGTTAGGAGTATTCAGTGCCCTTTCTGAACTAAATGCATATTTGGATAATACATTTTCCTTTCCCAAGCTCTCCTTGCAGTTAGATAGCACATTGGTCATCTCCTGGCAGTATTTAAAATGGAATTCTAAAAGACCCATTGAAACCAATTTGTCCTATAGCCTACGGTAATAGATATTACTACAAAATGTGAGTATATATATTTGACATACTGAAAAGTGTCAGTATCCTGTATTCTAATGCATTTGCATCCAGCACTAAACTACTATGAAGGCTGACGATGTTTTGCTGGCAAGGCTGAGGAATATATGTATGTCTTATTTAAAAACCCACCTGGTGTTAATATTCATGCAATAAACTTCACAAACAGGTGATAAATTGCATTCTTATGCCTTCTTCACCTGTGCTGTGCCCTTTAGTCTAACTCTCTCCCTGAGTTCCTTCCAACTTGCAAAATCTCTGAGTGGCTTCAAGCAGCCACTATATTATTTCAAACATAACTATGTAAACCTTGTGGATTTTTTCTCCAGTTTGCCTAAAAGTGGAATTTTTCTTGCTGAGATGAGTGTCCTCTCAATTGAATGCAGAATGAACAATAGTGTTTCTATGTAAGTTGAAAATCAAGTACCTTATAATACTCAGAGTCTATAAGAAAGTAATTCTGTCATTACAAAATGAAGATATCCAGCCCCATAACAGGTCCAGCAACTGCCTCTAGATCTCAAATTATGATATATAATATATGTTTTCCTCCAATTACAGGAACACTGGTTTGGCTTATTTTACATTAAAGGGTTTTCAAACAGCTTAGATTTCTCCTATCTCTTCATCCTTTCTGGCTGGACTAACTAACTAAAGCACATGACTGCACATATGGAATGAAAAATGAGTCACTAAAAGCTCTGAGCCAGATTTAATCTGTTTTCCCTAATCACAAGGAATGTAGTACTGCAAGTGTATATGGTCCTGCTTCTGTCTTGCCTGTGTTATAGAGTTATCCAAAAGTCAAGAGCTTCTGTAAAGAGGAACATACAGAAATTCTTTTGTTCTAGTCATGAATAGTTTATAGAGGGCTCTCTAGCTTTCAGGTTACACTTATTGCTTCACATGAATGCTCATTTCCTACTCACTGGCAGGGAAACATCTGTGGTCAGAACCTCAGCTGGTGCAAACAGATATGTAATAAAGACTGGATGGTATTTGCCAGCTGATGATCTGAAATAAGATATTTCAGCATTAAAAATCTTCCATTTCTGATTAGACAAAGAAACACTGCATGATGTGAACATTAACACTTGAAATAAGTATTTTGAAGTTAGAGCAAAAAATGTTCTATGTTTTTTTAGTAGACTTGAAATTTCAGGACTAGTCTAATATCTGAAGGGGGCCTACAGAGATGCTAGAGAGGGACTCTTCATGAGGGCTGTAGCAACATGACAAGGGGTGATGGGTTTAAACTTAAACAGGGGAAGTACAGGTTAGATATTAGGAACAAGTTCTTCCTTGTGAGGGTGGTGAGGCACTGGCAGAGGGTGCTCAAAGAAGTGGTAAATGCTTTATCCCTGGCAATGTTCAAGGTCAGGCTGGACAGAGCTTTGGGTGACATGGTCTAGTGTGAGGCTTCCCTGCCTGTGGCAGAGGGTTGGAAGTGGATGTTCTTAAGATCCTTTACAACCCAAATCATTCTATGATTCTATCATCACTTTTCTTCTATTTTGGAGTCTTTCATATAGATGCTGAAATCACCTCCATAACATCCGAACACTTTCCAATAACACTACGCTGAGTGGTATCATATCATTTGTCACATTTGTTCTTCTCCTGTCTCTGTAGCAAGACAACCATGTGCAGTGAAGGGCCTCTCTTTCAAAGTGTTGTCTGGTTGGTTTTGATTTTATGTTTTAGAATGTTATTAATTGGGTACATGGAGGATGGATGTCTTATGAGAAATTGAAATATTGTAATGGAGGGGTGAAAAAATAAGAAAAGCCCAGTATCTGGCACTTTGACATGAAGACGGTAAGATTTATAAGGATAGTGTCCTGGCCTCAGTGAATTTACTGCACATCTGACCTTTCACTATATTGAAGTCATAGTGTGGCAAAGAAATGAACATTTTGGCCATAGTATTTACTCTGGAGATTTACACAGTCTTACATATTCCAAGCCTACACCCTAAGTCTTGAAGATAATGAGTTCATGAATGGAAAATAAATATGGCTTATTTACTCTTTAAACAGAAAATTTATGATGAATCCATTATAGTCAAAAAGCAGAGTTAATTTCAAAAGACAGAATGTGTCATCTTTTTAATGTTGAAAATGGAGGGGCAGGAATGACAGCTTTTGTATATCCTTATTTTACTCTTAAAGTCCTAATCAAAGAAATCAGAAGAGAAGCTAAAATGTCTGCAAAAAAACGCAAAATTATAAAGACAGAAATACATCATGAGGGAGAAAGCCACAAAGAGAAAGAAGAGATGAGAAAGGTGGGTATCAGGTCCAAAAACTGCACGAGAGCCTCAGGGCCAGATTTTCATTCAGGGGTTGGACCCTTCAGACCTATCAGTAGCTGTATTTCACTCACTTCGCTACGGTGAAGAACAGACTGCACATAGAAAAGCAGGTTTTGCCTATGTATGCCTACCTGTGCCTGTCCCCACAGCAAGGAGCTGACATTTGACTCCTTCCCAGCAGCTCAGCAGAGCTGTGCTGCCTACCTTACCAAGCTGACCAGCACTGTTTCAGTCTTTCCTCATACTTCCCTCTGACTCAGTTGTCTCCTTCAATTCTCAGAGCTAATCTCTGGCTAGCTGAAATACCAAAACGTCTTCCCTCCCACCCCTCTTTGTACACATTACCTGGCTCAATGGAGTCTTGGTCAATGACCTTGAGATGGAGATGTGACAACCTTAAACAACTATAAATAACAAAGGTAGCTTTGATAGGTCTTTAGTTCCAGAATAAATGGTTTTAACTTAATCCTCTTGAAACAGAGAAGGGGGATGGACCAATCCAGACCAACATTTTCGATCTACTCTTTCAGCCTGAACTGACATAACTCACAATGACATCTATGGGACCAAAAGACAACAAGCCGTGTTAAGCCCAGTCAGTAGGAAATAAAGGACGCTACTATTTTATCTCCTTGCATTGATTCATGTCACATTCTGTGATTTTTTTCTTCTTTTTTAGTTATCTCTATTTTAGGAAAACAAATAAAAGCTGTATTTATATCAAAAATGGTTTCTTTTCCTTGCACATGTAGGTGGCAATTCCTACACCAGTAAATCCTAATAACAGCATCTATTAATTTCATTTTACAAATTTGGTTTGCATATATAGCCAACTGAAACTATTGTACAAGCATCAAAAATATGCCGAGCATTTCCTAACTTATAAAAACTGTGCATAAACTTGGTTAGGATTCAATAAGCTCTGCAGAGGTTAATTAAATTTTTATAGATTTATTCTTCATTCAGTGCTGTAATAGGCTTTTCTCTTTGCCTATCGCTGCCAAGGTGGTGATGGGAGAAATTGAAAACCCTCTACATCCATCTTCTGTGTTGCCAGACACTGAAATAATTTGCAGAATATTGGTATTGCATAAATTGGGGAAAAAAGGGAAAAAAAAGGAACTAAATCCGAAAGCTCTTTGGGTGATGTGTGGGCTGCCGTGAATGTTAGACTTCTGCCGGTACAAGTGGCATACTGAAACTTCCTTTCATTGGGAATTAGCTGCAGAAGAATGAGCACTTTTCATCTATCTTTTAGGCAAAATGGATAACCACTTCTCCAGCAAGGCTATACAAGAATGGAATGTGGCAATATCAGTTCCATGAAGATATTACACTTAGAAATAGTAATCAAGCACATAGGTGGGTTCTCTGCCTTTTCAAATTACTGGGTAGCGTACTAGCTATTAGGTTACTAGCAGTATTGCCATAGATATCTACAGCATTACATCTAGAAAACTCAGCTGGGGATGGGTGTTTTCTTGAAGTAGGCCTCAGGCAGGCAGGTAGCAAAGCAAAGCAGTCAATGTCCCAGGAGGATTAAAATCAGTGTATTGCATACGTAGAAGGAGGCTGTGATGAATAAAAAAGACAAAGACTGGGAGATTAAGATAACCATGTATCTTTGAAGTGAAAGTCTCTACTCAGCTTCTGCTTAATCCACTCTGTAAGTCATCTGTTCAGCAAAGCTGAAAACAGGCTTAAGTCCAACTCTCTTCAGCAAAGTACTATGGCATGTGTTTAGTTTTTAGCTTGTGATAAAGTGTCCTGCTAAATATGGATTGACTGATGAAGCTGAGCCTGAGGATGTTGTTAGAATAGTGGTTAGAGGAGATGCAGTTAACATTATTTATTGAAAAGCTTTTAACAGCATTCCTTACAAAAAAGCTACTTAAGAAACTAATCTATCATGGGGTAAAGTTCTGCCTGGGGTCAAAAACTGGTTAAAAGATAAAAATGGGTCAGGCTTGATAGTCACTTTTCATCACAAAGGGATGATTGTCACAGGAATCCACAATAGGAATGAACCTCTGATGTTGCCTACAGGGATACTAGCTATGTACACTGAGTAGCCTGAAGTGTACCTGGAAACGGTTTTTCTGCTAAATTATTAAAATATATAGCATGCTTTTTTTTCTGTTTTATTTCAACAAAGTGGAGCTAATGACCATCCCGAATATTCCAGTTATATTATGGATCTCTTGACTCAAAACTTTGTTTAATGGCTGAACTCCTTGGAGGATAGCTCTTGATTCCTTTTTGACTTGGAAAATATCTTGCATAGGGCAGGCAATAGCTGAGACAAACAGAAATAAATATCATTGATAATCTGGAACAAGGTCTTTAGCAGCATTTTTATTTTTTTTCAGGAAAAGTATATTTTATGTGACATAATTCAGATGAACCACGACTAAACAAGACTGGAGCATTCTAGATGGCCAGACTAAACTCACAGCATTCATGACAGGTGAAATTCACCGCAGATAAATTCAAGGTGATACATGCTGGAAAGGACAATTCAACTCCTCATATGCATAGCTGGGTTATACATTAACTGTAATCATTCCAGAAAAAGATCTTGCTGTCACTGTAGACAGCTCCATGAAAGCATCTGCTCAGTGCACAGCAGTGATAAAGAAGCAAACATAATGTCAAAATGTATTAAGAGAGGGTTGGTTTTTAAGGCTGGAAGGAATTATAATGCCATGGCCTAAGTCAATGGTGTGCAGTCACCTTGAACATTGTGACCAGTTGTGGTCACCCTCCTTCAGAAGTAATTTACTGGAAAGAGAAGGGATTCAATAAAAAAAAAGATGTGAAGGTAACATTAAAATAACCAACATAAACCTATGAACTGAAAAGCTCAGTTTCCCCCCTCCTGCAGTACACATTGTGGGATTAGCCATGGCTGAAAAGGCAAACTGATAGAAGTCAATTGTTGAGGTTTCTTTATATATAATTAACACTATAATGACATAATAAACTATAAATTAACCTATTCCTACAAAAACTCATTTCCAGAGGTTACCCACTTTCAAAAAGAACTGTCAATAACATTCAAACATAGAGGTAAGTATCACTAGAAGGGACATAATCAAACAAAAGGATGCCAGACAAATGGCAGATAAGGACATTCAGAGAAGCATCCTCTCTGGCCTGGTTATTGATTCTATTTCATATTTACTCTGATTTTTGCACTGTGGCTTCTCCAATTTGCCTACTATACTTTAAAGAATTTCATGTTATTCACAACAGATGTAACGTGCAGATGCTTCATACTGAGCACATGTAGAGGTACATCACTGACAGAGCCAATATTGTCAGATTGCTCCAATGTGCAATGTTGGTTTTGTGCTGGATTTAGAATAACCTACCTGAATCAGTGACTGGTGAATGAGCATAACTCCATACAAGCTTCTTGTCAGAGAATGCATCACCCAAAATGTCAAAATAAAAATGTCAAACATCAAAACACAGCAAAATCAGAAAATAGAAGGAAAGGTAAAATTTAGACCAAAAGACTTGACAAATGATACTAAAGTTCATACGCTTCAGTGAGCAGAAAGTATAAGAAAAAAGTTCAGTGAAGGAAAAGACATATTAGCCAAATATAGCCTTGGGAATTATTTCCCGACAAAATCGTTTTAAGGATCTGAAGCACAAAAATCTATTTTATGCTCCTCTATGCAGTTGGTCATACATTTCTTCAGGCAGGCAAATCGTATTGGCTGAACAAGATTTATGTGCAGAGTGCGACAATGGGATCAAAGCTGAGGTACCAGCCAGTTCATATCAGAGCAGGGCAGGAAGCAGTTTTTCTGTCTCTGAAAAAATGCAAGCAACTTGAGGAATGGTACCTGTGTGAACAGAGTGAATGTCAAAACAACATTAATTGTGAAAAATTGGAGAAAGAAAGAAAAGAAGATCCGTTGGTTAAAAGACTGGAAAGGAACAGACTGAAACGTCCTAATCATAGAATCATAGAATGGTTTGGGTTGGAAAGAACCTAAAGATCATCTAGTCCCACCCCCCTGCAATGGGCAGGGACACCTTCCACTAGACCAGGCAATATGTTCTAACAAATATTCATTCCATTTTATGTAAATTCCAAGAAGATTCCCAAAAGGTTTCATGCTATCAATATCTGAGTGGTTCAGAGGCTATCTCCAGGGGAAATGGCTGGAGCTCAGATTCCTCTTGAACTCCCTTTACAAGCTGGTATAAACAAAAAATATAGATAGAGGAAACCAAGTGGTGTTACATGTTGCTATTTTATAGCACCTAGACAACACCAATTTAGTACTTATATTATGAACACAAGATGCAGCCCCTGGTACCTCTTTTCTACTGAACTAATGGCTCTTTGGAGCAGCTGACGGTGTCTCTGCGCCCCTTATCCCCATTCTTCTTCAGTTTGACAAGAAATTCTGCCTTCACCTGAATGTCTTTTCTGGGAAAACTGATATCCAGTCAGCTTAAAGAAGAAAAAAAGAAAGGTTTTGATGAGACTGCATTTCATCAAAGAAACGGCAATTTGTCTGAAATGTCCCAAACAGCCCTGGGTAATACTTTGGTTTATTTCTTTACAGAGACCTGCCTTGCTTTAAAAATGTACACACCGTAGAAATACACTGCCAGCCAGCTCTTCTTTCAGGTACGCAATCTCTCCACGCTCACATGGTAGCTACTCCTGCACATATAGCTAAGTAGCAGAGTTATGTTTTGGTGCATTGATGACACCACCTCCCTGCAAAAGGGACTGCTGTCCCCAATGTAATCTATTTTGTAGATTATGTTAAAATTATATAGTGTTAAAAAGAAAAGCTACTCTGCAACTGCACTTAAAGTAAGACGGCAGTAAATTTATAAAGGCCACTGTGTAAGAACATGGCTCAAGCCCACAGGATGCTTGATTATTTACTTCAATTATTGCAGTGTTCATTTCCTATTTTCCAGCAGCATCTAGAAGCTGTAAGCTGGGTCAACAATCTCTTTAGTTAAATATTGTTTGTACAGGTACGTCCTTTTGGAAATATTACAAGCGTTGACATTACCATGGTTAATGCAGTGCCATTTATCAGCTAAAATACACTCTACCTGTCTTTCACATGCACTTATCCCATCGCAAACAAAAGGTAAAACAAGTCAACTGAAAACATCATAATTTAAATGAACACATTTCGTTTCATATATGCATCAGATAGAGAGCCTGAAAATGGGTACGCACTGTCCTTGAAGAGCTGAATGGACAAAGCCCTGAGCAATTTCGCCTGATCTCTCAGCTGACCTTGCTCTGAGCAGAAGGTTGAGCTACAGATCTCCTTAGGTCTCTTCTAATCAGGGTGAGTGTTGTTGACAGAACAGTCTATAACTCATGGTAAAACAGCTGCGGATTCTTGTTTACCCATACATTGAGTTAGATTTTGGGGGGTAATTTTATTATGCATCACTGAAAACTGATAGAAATTGACTGTCTCAAGAGTGAACATTTGCCAGACAGTTCAAGTTTACTAATTCAAATAAACTTAGATGCATCTCAGTCAAAGCACTACTTTCCAAGAGACTTGGTAAGACGTAATTTACCCTGTGGCATTAGGTTTGGTTCTCACCTGTTTGCATACAGTGTAAAGAAGACAGCACTTCGCAGTTGGTGGCGTCTAAAAATGGGGTAAAAATGAGTTTTCCTGATTTTTTCCATTTGAAATTTTGCATAGTTCTCTTGCCTGATTTCCACCTTTCAGCTCAAGGTCAAGGTAAGAGTGAAGCAGCACTTCACCACGAGCACACTTTGCGCTCCAAGCCAGCAACAGTTGTTGACAGCAGTGGTTACATCATCACTACATACAGTGAGTCCTTAAGAGGACACAAATAATGTATTGAAGAGCTCCATTTAACAGGAAGTAGAGGTGTTGCTATGTAAGGACAGTGGCAGTTAGATGGCCTTAAAAACTGCTCTCCTCCTGCTATTTTGATCATATATGAGCCAAAGAACGTATGGACTGTACTTTATTAAAACTTTGCACCCTTTCTTTCTCCTCCTGATCTCTAGGATCCTGGAGATGTTTCTTTGCCCACTGGTTTACTACTGTGGCAAACCAGACAACTGCCATTAACTATGCACATGGCACCTCTTAATGCTGGCTTAGGGGCATTCACTTTCCATTGCTTTTTGCCATAAAAAGGGAGAGGGAGGAAAGAAAGAAGGGAATAAAGGAGGCAGCTAATCAGTTTATTGGGCATTAAAGGTTCCCAGTCTCTAGCATTAGGAGTGTAAATGAGTTATCTCAAACTAGTGTTGTAGTTCCCTCCTTTCCTCATTAGACCATCCTAGGATGCAGACAGGGAACAACTTTTGTGTGTCCTGAATCCATTTTCACTGACCCACTAAATCTAATCACATGCAAGGATAAGATGGGGCCACAACATGATATAATCCACTGGCAAAGTGATTTTATGAAAAGAGAGCTTTCCAAACTGTTTGTGAGAGCAGTCCCATTGAGACTATTCTGGCACGCTTACAGTATGTGGGAAGCTTTTGTATTCTGCCTGCACTGTGATGAATACCAGTGCATCCACCTGAATGTTCTTGAACAAAACTGAGTTCCAGACATCTCAGCAACAAACTGGTCAGCCTTTTGAATGCATAAATGTGCAAAATGCTTTTCTTCTAGTTGTCCAACTCTGTTGCACAATGCTATGAATAATTATGCTCATATCAAAGCAGTCAATAAAACTGCTTTAGAAATAAATAGCTATGGTCATTGGCTTCATTTAGTTTGTGTGTTGCTTAGGTTTTTCTGGGGCAAAAATCTGCAGAACCTTGTAGTTCTGCAATGGGGCATGTTGTTTATATGTATTTTCAGAGCAGTGTTAAATTGACATTTTTTCAGCCTGTTATATTTGGGGAAAAATGGAGAAAATGGAAGCATTTGCCCCTTGGAAGATAGAACACAATAAAGCAAAATCAGTTTAGTATTATATTGCGATCTGACATAATATTACCCACCACTAACGTAGTAAACCTGCCACAGCACAGCATCTAATACAACAATAGTTTCTTTCATCATAAGAAATGTCGAATGAATGGACATGCTGAGAGCCAGCAAAATTGCACCAACCGCTTGAGCGCAGCAAATGAGCAAAGTAATTACGGTGTACACACTGCACAGAAGAAGAGGGAGAGCACAACACAAAAAATAAACATGCCCTTTGAAAATCATTTGGGAATTATTCCGCAAGTGCCAAACCAGAATTAAACTCACTGAGATTAAATCTGAGTACCCTGAAAGACGAAACACCTTTGATAAAAATGAGCCTGTGGACCGTGAAACTTTCTCTTAAGGACAGGATATTCTTCAGAGGTCTCTCACAGTCCCTAAAGTTCTGGAAAGCTTTGACTCCACCTGTGAGGTTTACATCAGAGCTGAATCAAGACCACATTACACCCCTGGGGGTAGAGGAGGTGTTGATGCAGCAGTAGAGGTGCCCAAGCTCCAAGCTTGGGTGTCCATGCTCTGGTTATGGCTATTCAGCAGGACTATGGATCCCAGGGCGCTGCCTCTTCTAGAACCAATTTCATATCCTGTGGCACCTTTTAGGTCTTTCAAGTCACATTGGTCTTGTACATGTTCCCTGAAGCTGAGGGGAAGAGATGACCAAACAGAGATAATTGTGCCCACCTTTCCAGTTACTCAGCAGTGCTAAGCTTAGGGCATTAGTCATCGGTTTGCCTTCAAAGCTGCTTTATGAATGATAAGCTAGTCCATTGCTTCTATAGTATTTCTGTTACGTTTTAAATGTGGGTCTGGTTCTTTCTAGAACCTACTGCATTGTACCTTTCCCTTTCTTCTTCATAACGTGACATCCCTGAGCAGTCCAGCCTCAGGGAATCAGTACTATTCATGTAACTGCATTTTCTACAGACGTGTAAGGAGACAAAGCAAACCTGATGTTCGAAAGGATTACACCCTGTAGAAATGCCAGAGCTAGATGCATATGCCAAGCCCTTGCATTGTGCACAAATATTTAACTTGTCCTTGCATGAAAGGACTCTGCTGAAATATCTCTATTATTATATTAGCTTTAGCTTTCTTGATTGTAATTACATTTTTTGCCTAAATCGCTATGAATCAAGAGCACTACTGTAAGTAGTTTTCTCTTTGAAAAATACAGTCAGAGTTCACTGCTGTCTTTTAAAACTGAGCTATGGCACTGCTCACCTCTAACGTTGTTTAGTGGTGGCTGAAAAACCCAGCATGAAAGCAGAGCTTAGTTCACTGCCCCTTTCATTCAGAAAGGGTTTCAACCCACGTCTTTCACCTCGCAGAACAGAAGTTAAATCTTTTTCAACTTTGGGCTATTGTGAGTACTTTGTATTTCACTTCTTATTGCTACTCCTCGAGACATGTACAGGAGAGGAAAATGGCTTAAACATGTCTCTCTCTAGTCTGGTGCTGCATTTGACATGGGAAGTTGTGGTTTGCAGTTGCTTCCTCGGACAGTCTCTAATTTAAGTCATCATACCATGTTTATGCTGTCCAAATAAAATAGAAAGAACCCAGAGTTACTTTGATCTCTCAGAAAAATATTGCAGTCCCCTTTTTTTTACATGATTGTCTTTCCTGGCCCCCTGACATCTTCATTCTTGGCCACAAAGAGTAGGAGCTTCCAAGTAGCATGTTGGCAAGTACCTTACCTGTAATATTCATAGAATCATAAAATCATAGAATGGTTTGGGTTAGAACTGACCTTAAAGTTCTTCCAGTTCCAACCTCCTGCCATGGGCAGGGACACCTTCCACTAGAGCAGGTTGCTCCAAGCCCCTGTGTCCAACCTGGCCTCCAACACTGCCAGGGATGGGGCAGCCACAGCTTCTCTGGGCACCCT
>WYDI02010637.1:0-23827 GCA_009867235.2 Psittacus erithacus | reverse complement strand
TGAGGCTCAGAAAGTCCTTGGTCAGAGTAAACATTACTGAGCAGCAGCTAAAACCATCGGTGTTATCAGCACTGTTCCCAGGCTGAAAGTCAGAAACACAGCACTGCACCAGCTGCTGAGAAGAAGAAAAATGACTGCTGCTGCTGAACCCAGGACACCAACCATTACCCCAGGACTGCAAGTCCACCACTAAACCATGTCACTAAGGGCCTCATCTACACAGTGTTTGAATGCTTTCAGGGATGGTGATTCCAGGACTTCATGAGGAGCCTTCCTTTGCCACTACACAGACCAGTCCTCCCCCACCTGCCACTTTTGATTTGCCTTGAAGTTTTCAGCATTTGGAGAAGAAATCTGCACTGGTACTACAGAGATTCAAAGTTCCCCTTACCAAGAAAGACAGCTCAAGTTAAGACAACACTGATCTTGCATGTTGCAGCTGAGCAGAGCCCCTCCAGGAGCAAGAGCAAGGAGTCCCTCCCTTTTTAAACATAACAACACCAAGAGAAAGGCCTGACCCAGCAGTGGCTGCATCAGGCAGGGTGGGAGCAATAGTGTCAGAAACACAATGGGAAAGGAAGCGGGGAGGGAAAGGCGGAGGGGACAGTGGGATGGGCAATGGTGGCTGCAGCCTCAGCTGCTGACTCAGCAGGTCAGCAGGACCTCTCCCTGCCAGCAACGTCCCATGCGGGTGTCTGACACGGAGCCTTGCCCCTGCCAGGGGAGGTTTCCCCACATCTCACCCCTTTATCACAGCCCACCACCAGATGTGTGTGGCACAGCACCAGGGTCACTCCCCAGCACATCTGCAGCCACAGCTGGACCCAGCAGGCAAAGCTGTGCAACCCCGTATCTCAGTATATGCAACGGGTGAGGACATGGGTGCAGAGGGGTGGTTACCCAGCCCACCACTAAACCAGAACACTTGTTATGTAGTTTCCTGGGGAGAACAGGAGCAAAGGGGCAATGGCAAAAAGGGAGAGTGGACTTCACCAAATAGCTGTTGATAGCACAGACTGTTAAAAGCTTTCAAATATAGTTTGGATGCAGTGTTTTGTTCTGGTTTTTAACTCCTTTAAATTTTACCCTCATCACCTTGGCAGAGGGCGAAGCAGAACAGAGATGCTGGAGGCAGTGCTTTTCCCTGGCCAGGCTCCCCACAGTTTCCTCATCTCTTCTGGCCGTCCTGCAACAGCATAAACTCCCCAATGGGGGTCAATCTGAGACCATTCATATTCTTAAAAATGTTATTCCTGTAATAATGGGCACAAATAGGAATTCAGCATTTGTTAACAATTATCCTAGGCAATAACTTCAGTCTCCCCTTGTACTTCAAATGGAAACAACGCAGTAACTGAGTAGTACCTGTTGGCAGGGCAAGTTTTAAATAGATGGATGGAAGTGGCTGGAATGGCTTCCTAAAAGAAAAATTCTCCTTGCTTTTTTGCTTCCTCATCCTTTGGGATATAAAGCAGGCTTGCAAACTGCCCTTGCCATTATCAGAGCTGTGATTCAGTCAGCATTTCATGGTCCTAATTAGCGGGTATTTGTTTTCATGGGCATGATTCCTCATTTGCCAAGACTGCAAAATTATAGTGCATTTTTTCCCCATCCTCCTTGGAGAGGACATTATGAGAGCTCAGCCAGGGAAAGGAAGCCATTTAGAGCAGGAAGAGGATGCTTGGAAACAGAGCTGGAGTGCTCATATTAGGCCCTTTCTGAGGTCAGATGATCAAATTGACTGCTTTAAAAAATAGCTGTGATTCTCATTGAGGTTAATGGGCAAAACTGTAGCACAAAAAGCCCTTTGCCTGCCTGTGTCAGCAGGTCGTGCCATCCTGCCTGCTGCTCCTGGACAATGCTTCCCAGGAACACTGCTCCCATCCTGCGCATGTGGTTAGAAGGGGAGAGGGGGCATCAAGCCAAGGAAAGCAGAGCGCCTGGTCCTCCTCTTCCTCCAGTCCTACATCAGGAGGAAGAACTCCGGCTGCTGCTGGCTGGGCCCTGCTACACCCAGTTTCATTGCCTCTTGTCCCATAGACACGTTTCTCAAGTCACACAAGGAACAGAGGGGCCAAACTTCCTTCTCCTTACACACACCTGCCCCTCTCAGCGCAGGACACTCTCTATTACAGGGTATCAGGTGGTTCACCAGGTCCTGCCCCATCTTTACCATCCCCCAAAGCTGAAATTGCTGTATGACTTTTGCCCCTATATCCTAAACTTTTTGTTCATTCCTTAGGAAGGCAAACAAGGATATTTGGGCCAGAGTGGGGAAGGAGGATTGGAGGAACTATCAAGAGATATGTAGTAGCTTCAGGGTGGGATAAACTCCAGGATTAGTGTCTTGGGGGTAAAGAAAGCACAGCTGTAGGCTGAAAGGGGCTCCAGTGTACCATGGGCTGCCTGTAGAGAATAACAGCTCTCATTAGGGGCACACATGGAGGGGATAGTTTCTCCACCCACAACCCTGTGCTTCCCACCCCTCCCCATGCACTAACTGGCCCTGGCAGGGCACAGGCATCTGCCCTTTGTGCACAAAGGCAGCAAGCTCCTTCAGCACGCGCATTACAGCACACAACTCATTCCTAGGATTCACACAGAAACGGCAAAGGGAAGATAAACTCAGGATTCAAAACCAATCTGGTGGATGCTACATTTCCAAATCCTGTGGGAGTTAAAGAAGAAGTTATATGTAATATCCTTTACCCCTTTCTCCTGCTGATCGTTAAATCAAACAAAAGCCTCCACAAGAACGCAGCAGCCGCTGGAATACAATTCATGTTTCTGTATTGCTAAATTATGCATTGGCCTTACAGCAGGTAAAATTGTAGCACAGCACCATCTGTTTCTCAATATGCTTGCTGCCAGCTACCATAGCAGGGATTTACTCATATCCCTTTCCATGTTCAGCTGAGCTGATGGGCAGGTCATCTGTCATCAGAGAAAGGGATGTATCGCCTGCCCACTGCACATTTGGGATATGCCCTACTGAAAAGCAGGGACAGATCACTTATTTCCTGACACACAGAGCAGGCTCACAGTGCCAGCTGTAGTGAATAGCCCTTGATGATGCTACATCCTTAAAATACTGAGGGAGATAGCACGTTTTCCAGCTGTTTGTGCATTATGCCAGAGCACATTTATATCAGCAATTTCATTTCTACTCCAAGGGTTACTGCGAGTTCTTCCATTGTGACAGAGAACGGGGGAGGAGAAAAGCAGCCAACATTCCCACATCTTTAGACTGAAATTTAAGGCGCTTGTACACAAGTGCACACGAAAGTCTCAGCCGTTAATCAGGCAGCCTCCAACTTCTTGTGCCTTTTGGTTTCAAGCAGATCTCAAAGAGCAAGCAAAGCACGGGGAGCTCAGTACAGAGCAGACCCTGAAGGTGACAGTCCCTAGGGGGGTCTGATGGGTGCCCATGCCCTGTGATAGGGGTGCAGAGACCTGCCAGTGCTCAGCTGAGGATGCAGCTCCCCGGCTGGGTATGGAGCTAAACCCGCAACACTGACTTGTCCCAGATTTCTGCTCCTCTGCTGCAGAGCAGCTGTTGGGGCTCTGTGCTCAGCAAAGGCAGCAAAGCCCACCACAGTGCTGGCTGAAGTGATGAATGCTTTCAGCCTATGGTGCTCTTAGTACAGGCTGCAGCACTTGGCCCAAGGCAGGGCAGCATCCCCACAGGTTTAAGACTCCATCCCCACAACATCCATGGTGGATATTGCATTCAAATGAATGCATGACCCACCAACCAGCCCAGCATCAGGGACTGCACCAGGAGCTGGTCTGCCACTAGCAGCACCCGTGCAAAGTAAGTCTGGGAGAAACTTTTGAATACCCTTCATACTCAGTTATCTCTGATCTGAGCTCCCCAAAGCACCTCCACCAGCCACAGGTACACACACCCCCAACTCAAAAGGCAATAAGATCCACCCATACTCAAGCAACTCAATTTGCCGGCTTAAACAAGTTTCTCTCACCTGAGACTCAGGAGTCGGGTACTTGTGGAACTGAAAGCTGCCTGCACACCTTACCCTCTGCCACACGCCATAAAACCCTCTCCCTAACTCCGTATCCAGATGCTCCTCTCAGTCCCCAACCTCAGCTCGGTTCTTCTGCAAAGCCTCCTCTATGGGTCCGCAGCTGGTTGGAGGCTGCTGGCCACACACCGCGGCACCCGAGCTGGTGGCTGGAGGCAGGGGAATTCCTGCAGCGCTGGAGAAGAGACCAAGCACCTCCCAGGGTGCCCGGGACAAGAGAGCGCCTGTCAGGAGACGAAAGCGATGAGCAAACTGGTTCAGCCTGTTGCTGCCTATGCTGAAGGCCAGCTCTGCACAGGAGGTGTTTAAGTCATGCGTCTGCTTCTGCCCCAGCTTGGAAAGAAATTGAAACAAAGAAAGTGGTTTCGTAGGATTTAAGACTTTCACCCAACGATTTCAAAAGGGATATTTGATCATTAAAAGAACAAAACAGGAGTTAGAACTTCAGTGCCAAAGTCGTAACAAAACAAGCTCTTCCTCCTCCTCCCAGACTTTCTTTTATGTAAGTGCAGCTCCTCTTCCACAGCCCCAGGTTTAATGTTCAGAGTCAGGAATGCGGAGTCTTGTTTCCACTTCTCTCCTTTCTATTCTCATTTATTAGCCAGGCTATAAGGAATCAAGACAATCAGCATCACTTTACAAATGATCAGCCCCGATGTCCCAGCTTCCCATGGAAGCAAAAGAAAGGACCCATGGATGTTCAGGAAAGTTTCCTCTGATCTCAAAGCACAACCTGGGATATGTTTCTTATGCCTTAAATACACACAGTTACAGGTTTCATTAGCTGTTTTGTTATGTATGAGATGTACCATAAAAATGCACCAAAACACACAGCAACTGGTGGGCCAGTGCTGTGCCAAGGGAAAGGCTGATCCCAAACTGAACCAGCCTGGCTGCGGTGGCTAGCAGAAAACACAGGAGTCAGTAGCCCACCCATGGCTGCAGGACTCCCCTCAACTCCATCAGAAACATGCTTCAGCTCTGCAGGTTGCTCAATGAGCTCAGACTTCAGGTCACTCTTCTTCATTTGCTCCAATAAGATGACTTCCTGGGGAGAAATCAAGCTCTTGTCTCATTCTTTATCACTGCAGTCCAGTCAGTGTCCATGCTCTGCTGCATTTCAGCTGCCACTGCCCTCCAGTACAGAACTGTTACTTTTTAGGTAGAATTTCACCTACTTCACTGCACATCCCTAGAGGATAAGTGTAAAATCAGCGCCCCCAAAGGAGCTGCTGGCTTGCCAGGATGCTCGAGTCAGAGATTCTGACATTCCTGATTTAAAACACTGTAAAGAATCTCTGTGCGAGCACACCTCTGGTACACTACTGGGCTGCTTCCTTGAAGAAGCCTTACTTCACACCTGTAGTTCTGCCTTTTTTTATCCTCACTTGTCCGCACCACATATGGATTTCATCCTTCTCATGGGACACTACAGAACAACCTCCTTGCCAGGCCTGCTAATAACAGACAGCAGCACAACTCCCTATGATGTTCATGGTGCCTTCCTTTCCAGTAGCTACAGCTGCTTCATGCCTTAGTTCATTGCAGATGCAAAGCCAACCTTACTTAACATCTTTTAGGTTCATCTCTGCATAATCCTTCCCTCTATTAGGCTAATGAATGAAGTGTTTCCAAGGAACAGAAATATACATGTTACCTAATTACAGGAGTCAGGCTGAAGCAGATCCTTTAAACAAACACATCCTGACTAAGCTCTTCTAACCCTGCTTACCCAATCTTCTCCTCTCTACCCCCAGGGCATCCTCAACAATCAGCTCCTTAAAGCAGCAGCACTTTGCTGCTGCAGGACCGGTTTATCAATGGCCTAGGGCACCGCTGCCTGTTTCAAGCCTGCTCTCATGCAGGAATCCATCCAATTCACCTCCTGGGTGAATTTTACTATAATGCCCATCCTGCATTCACAAACCTGCTCTTCAAAGAGGACAACTCTAACACTAAAACCATACAACACCAATGAAATCTTTTGCTCTCTTTGGCTTCCCTCCACAGCAGGCTGCTGCAGAGGTTGCTTGCAGTTCTGGGAACCTTCATATGTAAGACTCAAGTCCAGAGGAACTGCCCAACATGTGTCATCTCAGAAACAGAACCTCATATCAGAAATTGTATTTTGAGTCCTTGTGATCATGATGATAGCAGCTGTCAGACAGGACTTGCGCCAGTTTCCACCCTCCCCTACCACGTACACACCATAACCACTACAATATATAAACAGAGAAATACATGATTAAAAAAGCCCATCTAAAGTACCTCTTCCCTATGGAAACAAAGCAAAATGTTTCCCAGTGCTTGTATGGCATGGGTGGCATGGAGAGATGCCAGCATGCTTTTGTACCAGTAGCTTGTTCTATAAGGCAGTGTGGTTGAGGGGATGATGGAGACAGCCCCAGCAAGGGCTCTCACCACCAGGCACATGGGTCACACACTGGTTCTTTCCTGGTTCATGTGGGCCCACCAGCTCACTCCTGAAGCTGTTAAAAGCCACCCTACAGTTTTATTATACAGACAGAAATCTGGTGCAGAAACTTGTCATTTACTGAGCCAGCAGTTCCTTCCCAGGGTCAGTCCCCAGCAGTACTGCAGCTGACTCCAGTAAGCACGGGATAGGGGAAGCAACAGCTCCACTACCAGCAGAAAGGCAGAGGTTTGGTACCCACATCTCCACCACCACCTTCCCACCCCCTGCAGCGGTGATACTCTTCAGAAGAGCAAAATTTACCTCCCCTGGCTTAACGCGCACTAACTGGTCTGCAATCAGGTTCCTACCAGGAAGATGGGGCATCGTCAGGTTGAGATTAAAGGGATTACACTGATGGCTGATTTGAGGCTGTGAACGGCGAGCCGTGATTTATTGTGGGCAGCGGCTCACTAGAGGGCAGCCGGCACACGGCTCGGCTCCACCGCCCAAACCTCTACAAGGGAGAACCTCTTCCCGAACAGCCTCAGAGGGCTCAAGTGAACGTATAAACATCACCGTGGAATTTGCACAAGTGATGGTGTGGTGAGGGAGGACTCAAAAAACCCCAGCTTATTAACCCCATGCTCTGCATGTGGTGTGGCTCAGATACGGGCTTGGACTCTCGAACAGAAGCACGTACCTTTCTCACAGTGCCCCGACTGCCCAAACCAGACCACCAGCTTCCATAGTCAACCCCAGTTTAGATGTTTTAACTCGCAAATGCGCTAATACTTAGTGGACAACACAGGTTTTCAAGCAAAAGCTCCGAATTTGTCCCCATGACCCCAGGAGACAGAGGCATTAAGTTATTCTGCTACCCACGAAGATTAAAAAACCCCCAGCAATTCATAATACAGTTGATATTTTTTTTCTTGCTTACACCAGGCAAATATAAATTGATGAACCAGCAGCACCAACAGCCACATCCCTTTATTCCCAGGAATAAGGAATACCCACAACCTCACCTGCTAAGGTCCTTCATGCCAGCCAGAAACAGTGAGATCTAACCCCATTGCTGGGAGATTTACTCTGTGTTTTAAGTACTAATTCTCTTAGCAGGGTATAATTGCCTTTGTATAGCAATAATCTATTATCCTGTTAGGAAATTCCATGGGAATAGAGATTTAAGGGAGATAGTGCAAGTTCTCACCAGGCTTTAGTAACCTCCAGTGGGACTGATTTGCTTCTATCAATAGTTAACTAGATCCAATGCTCCCAATGGACCCTTTTCTAATAGCATGCTATTTATGCGGGGACCAGCAACCTGATACAAAGCACATCAAAGACTTTCTGTGCTGAATCAGGCCCTCCAATGCCAACAGATGGTTCTGCAGGGGCTTGAACCCAGCACAGCTCCGTAGATGATCCCAGCTCACCTCAGCAATAGCTATCCTTCAATCAGTTCTCCTCAATGCTTTAACTGACCAAATTCAGTTTTGTTATAACCAAAAGCCTTCACAAACTGAAACCTAATAGATGAAAATTGCTGTCAGACCGGAAAGGAACATAATTTAAAATACACCACAAAGAAAATCGATTTTTAAGAAGAGGATTATTTTCCTCCTTATTTTATAAGCTGCTTTCAACAATTCAAGGCCACCATGGTCCCAGTTCCACACTGAAGTCAGAACCCAAATATCTCCTTGTATTTAAAGGGTGAAATACATCATATCCAAGAAATTCCCTGTGAGAAATACGTCCTTTCCACAGTCCATAGCCACTATGTAATTGATGCTTCCCTATTTTATGGATTTCCAGAACATGTTGGCAAGCTGGAATTTGTTTCGTACACATTTTTTTCCAGTCTGTCTCTTAATCCACCTGAAACCATGGCAAGATGAGAGGACAGAGGTCAGCCTCGACTCTGTTACTGAAAAGTGCGACCAGCAGATTCACACTGTAGGAAAAAGTTCACAGAGCAGCACACGAAATCACTGCTCAAGACATCTGCAGTGGCTTCAATACTTGAACAGAATGAAAAATTAGCTCTTTCCTAGGATTGCCTGCTATTATTTTACCTCTCCTTGGACAGGGATTTTCATTCATATACACACTTAGGTATAGCTAAGAAATGAGAGAACAAGCCAGTTTGAATTAAAGACCATCCTATCACTTTATAAGCAATGCCCAAACCTTTGATTATATTCTCTAACTCCAGTAATTCAGCAGCACCTATTGATTTTGAAAGAACTGACAAAGCCAAGCAAGCAGGATGCAGCGGCAGCCAGAAAGAGCTGCTGAGCAAAAGGACTACAAGAAAACTAAACTTACTTAATCACTGAAAGATCAGAGCAAGAATCCATGTCTTCCCCTGCTTGAATGGCAAAGTTCCCATCAGTTCAGAGAGACTACTTAAAAATAACTCATTCCAGTGCAAGTCTAGGAAAGGCTGGATACGAAAAGAAAACCAGCTCACGTTGTGCAGAGGCTCAAAGATTATTTCAGTTTATTCCAAAAGATAATTTTATATGAAAAGTACATGATTTGGGTGGGAGTTTTTGTTGGTTTTATTTTGGTTTGTTTTCCCCACTAAAACCACAATATGGCAGCATCCCAGTGCTTTCATGCTCAGTAGAGGACCACAGGCACTGCTTAGGCTGACACAGGACAGCTGTGCCAGAGACCCATTGAGGAGCCAAAGTCCCTACCAGCAGCACACAGGCTCACCTCCTTCACCCTGCTGTCAGGGGAGTCACCAGCAAGAGGCTGCAATGCCACAGCTGAAGGTCATAGCAATGTTTCAACTGACTCTTAAGTTTCACATGTTCTAGATGGCTTTCCAGAAACCTCCTCATTCCCCAGACATGGGCCACTGTGCAAAGCCTCCCAGGGACAGCACAGCCTTCTCCCTTCTGCAACACAGCAAAACCTTCCTTCCCATCCTCTCCTCAGAGCAGGACTGTATTCTACTATCCAAAAACCAGAAGCAAAAAGGAACAGTGTATGGGGAAGGGATTAGTGTTAGAAATTAATTAACACATAATGCCCAAACAAATGAGTTTCATCCCAGTTTATTCACTCCATCCCAGAGGAAGAATATCCTTCTTATCAGAGCAGCAGAGAAAGCAAGGACAAGTCTAATAAAAAGACAAGCTGGGCTTCCGAGACTTGTTATTTTTAACTAATTCTCCCTTTTTGTTCTGCATTATTTTAATTAAAGGGTTTGAGATTGTACTAAGAGCCCAATCTTGCACCAGCACTAATCTGCATTGCCCTGCAAGGCAACAAGGATCCTGGCTCAAGTTGCTGAGCACAATTTCTAAAGAGGCTGTTTTGATACACAGCAATTTGAAGCCTTTGCCATGTTACCTCAGGAGAGGAAAAACCCGTGTTCCTGCAGAGCTGTAACTGCTGTATTCGTCATGTAGCATTATATTCTCTAAATGATGTTTTCTAACCAGGCACAGAACGAACACGCAACAACAGGGAGGTTAAGACAACTCCTGCTTTCTTCTGTTACATGAGACATCCAGAGTCTGGGTTGTGTTTTGGGTTTTATTTCATTGTTGTATTTTTGGGCTTTTGTTTGGCTTGTTTCTTTTTTTAAGGAAAAGTAAGAGGGGAAAGCACTGAATTTGTATCTGCACAGGATGAGCATCCTGCATCAGCTGAGGATCTACAGAACAGTGACGAGAGCTCATGTACGTGCAGACCTGACATCCTTTGAAGATGTCACATCCTAGCTGCTCCCAGGGAGCACAAAACAGAGCCCACAGGGACATGCTGGTACCCCAGCAGTAAGAGAACAGGCTTTCATTTCACAACAGAGAGGAAAGCTCAGCAGCCAGGGTTGTCATCCGCAGGACAGGAAACAGCGCCATTTCTGAGAAGGGACCGCATCATCTGGAGGCAGATAAACACCCTCTGTGCACTCAGCAGAAAGCGCAGTGTTAGAGAAGACCCCTCCTTGGGGCAGTGTCCTCATGGAAAATGGGAGAGACACACAAAGGTAGCAGCTGTGTGCAGGCTGTTAAGAGCTCTTCTCCCTGTGTCTCATCATGTGTAGAGGAAACAAGGGTCCTGAAGTCCCAGTCTCCACCAGTTGTCACACACCAGACAGAAAGGAGCCACAAGAGCTCCCACTAACACCAGCCACATCAGCAGCAAACAAATTACATAAAGCAACCTCTATCCTAAGAAATCAGGCAAGGGAAGGGTATGCAAAGAGCAGCTGAGCAGGAGGAGCTCAGGGTCCTGCAGGCATCCATTCCTAAACTCTTATCTCCTGCCAGCACAGGAAGGTTTAATGCGGAGAACCAGAATGGCTGCCTTGGGAATCCTCCTGCCCAGAGGTGCCACCTTGTATTTATGAGCTGTTACTTTCCATGCAAGCTGAGAAGTTATCAGGGTGAGTGCTGGGCCAGACCCAGGCTCAGCAAGGGCAGAGCAGAGGCTGCAGCAGCACTCCCAGATACCTGGGTCACTGGAACCAGCCCGACAAGGGAAGAAAACTGGACTTGAGTGATTTCAAGAGATTTTTCTCACTTGCCACTGCCTCCCAATTGCTCCTGCTTTCATGTATTTTTTCGATCAAGAAGTCGCCTTCTAAATATAGCATTGTTCTGCTCCTTTACAGTTAAAAAAAGCTCGCCACAAAACCAAGATTTGGGCTTAGCAAAGAATTAGTGATGAAAAGCTGTGCCTAAAAGCCATGCTGCACTTCAGAGAAAGCAGGGGCTTGCTTGTGTGAGGATGGCAGTAGGGTCCCTCCCCAACAGACATCTGTATGTACCCCCATGGACAGTCCAGTTTGCAGTGGCAGGGTACCAAACACCTACAGTTACTGAGACAAAAGGCAGGAAAAGATCTGACATGGAAGTGCAGAGATTCATCTGGCAGCATCCTCCACATGTAGTTTCCACAGCGTCAGGCATTTTAGGAACAGAGATGCTCTCCTCTCCAAAAAGAGACTGCAACAATTGCACTTCTCCATCTCTGTGCCAGCCAAATTAATCCCTGATGCAATCCCATGGGGCTCCTGGCGCTTACAGTTTTCCAACAAGCAAGGCTGGTAAGTCTTCAGCCCCTGACAGCCTGCAGGACCCTCGGCAGCACTGAGGGCTTGCTCTGCCAGAGTCTGCGTGCAAGGGGCAGGAGGACCGGGAAACAAGATGACAACACGCAGCACCCTGTGCCTTCGCTAAGGAGTCTCCAGCTGAGACTTCTGTCTTCAATTTGGATCCTGATAAGTTACAATGGTTTTGGGCAACAATCACTAATCCTGTATGAGGAGACCTTGATGACAGCAGCAGTGAGTCAACCTCCATGCATACAAGCCCCCAGTTTCTTTCACTTCCCCTTCCAGGATTTGAATCAAAACAGTCGTGTCTCTTCACTTTAGCTTAGAGCTCACAAGCTTGCTCTTTTTCCCCTTTCCTTTGGGAAAGGCCACGTACCAGCTTGGGCTGTGGGTTTAAGCAGCAGCTGAGAAGTATGAATGAAAGTGGCTTCTGTAATTACTGGTCTGACCCATCTCTGTGCCCTAAATCACATTTCTGAGCCACTCTTTGCAAGTCTTGTCCTGCACAGCTACAGCTGAATTCAGCCTGGAAAAACATCTATTCCCTCTGCCACCTATCAATGTTTATTGTCTTTTAGTACAAACCATTACAAACAGCATGATCTAGAAGATGACAAGCAACAGTAAGAAACACATTATAAAACACAAAGCGCATGTAAAGGGCAAAATATTAGTTCCAAGATGAAGCAAAATTTCAGCCACAGGATACATGAGAAGTTTAGTGTCTTCTGCAAACAAAAAGCAAAAGACCAGGATCTTGGACAAATAAACTCAACACAGCTTAAACTGAAGGGCAGGTGGGAAGAGGAAGCAGCTTCTCCAGCAGCATGTCAGTTAACCGTATCACTTACACATGCAGATGTGGACAATCCTGTTAAGCAGGCTCAAAGCTGGTCTCAGTGCAGTTCACTGAAACTACAGGAATTTGCCCTCAAAACTTTCCTTCTAGTACCAATCAATGTCTACACTTGGAGATCATAAAAAGCATCTAATAGATAAAATTAACATTTTAAATATCCCTTTAACTTGCCCACAGGGAATCACATAATTAGGGGATTAAAGATAAAGCTTTGTCTGGCACAGACAGCATAAAATAGAAAGAAATGCATTATGAAGTTACCATCATTTGGGCTTCTTTCCATTTGCCTTCTGAGGTTCTTATCTCCAGGATCTTCTCAGCTGCTCTGAAAGCTACAGACCTACCAAAGGCAGAGCAGCTACTGCAATATCCAGACTCCAGGAGTTTAGAATTTAAGACGTAAGAAAAGAACTCGCACACAAAGGGTCACAAGTCTTTGAGAGCTGTAAACATCATGGAGATCATTGTTCCCCACCATTACCAGTGAGGGCTGGAGCTGCAGCAGCATCTAAAAACCCCATGCACAGGCAGTAAGGGCGTATAAAAACCCATTCTTAGGGCACAAACCAACCACTAAATGACAGGGGTCAGGATAAAAACTTCCTCTAAGGACTGGCTAACCCATAGTTGTTCTGAATCAAGATGCAACTGGCTCTGGCCCCTTCAAATTACTTCCATCTGTCTTTGCCCAGACTGATAGCCAAGCTTCTGGCATAAACAAAACCCTTACAACCAAACTTCTCTCTGTCCATGCCCCACCATACATTTCCTGCAGGGAAGAGCAGCTTCCATGCTGCTCTCTAGCTCTGCAGGGAAGCTTAAATGGTCCTGTCTCTTTTTTCCAGCAAGGAAAAGGATGGGGGCAGTTGCCCTCCAACATAAGCTTTCTTCTTGTTCTAGTCAGAGAAGTCAGAGGATGGCTCTTCCCTGGGTCCTACCAGCTTCACTAACAGAGGCCATGCCCCGCACCAAAACTTGCAGCAAAGCTATCCAGTACATAGGAAAGTCCCAGGCATTTCCCAACTAGGAGCTGCTTTCAGCTCACCTCATCTGTTGTCATCCCATTGGAGAGGGGAGCTTTGCTCCCAAGACCTCCCAGTACACACCAAAGGCCCCTGCTGTGTGTTTTAAAGCACTCAGCCAGATTCAGAGCAAGAAGAAAGCCTGATTTGCTCCAGGATGGCTATCCTGGAGTGCTGGCCTTGATGCATGTAGGGCTGAATTACACAGTGATACTCAGTTTGAATGCTCTGTGAGGATGATCCTCATGAGACTGGATTAGAGTTGGCGTATTTTGCAAATGAGTTGTTTTAGGAAGAACCCTGTTCAACAGCAGCTATTTTTAACAAAGTAACCAAAAAATAAACACTTTCCTACTCCATTTGTCAATTCGATCAAGGGCTGCCCTGCATAAATGGAGAGGTGTAACACGGAGGGACACAGCCGCGGCAATTCATATCCCAGTGGCTAGTAACTGGTTTGTAGATTATCCATTTACCATTCTTCCTGCAGCACGTCCTGCAGTATTTGACCTATAGCAAGCCAAGGCAGATGTAACCCTTTCTACAAATGCAGATGTACTAACTTCAGCATATGAAAGTCAGAGTGCACTTTGAAGCCAATATACCAAGCCAGAATAGAAATCACTTCTTGTTTCAAAGCTAGATCATAAATGCTCTTCCATCACTATGAAGACCTTCTCATGGACTCTACTCCGTCCCCTCAGAGCAACTGAAGCACAGACAAACGCCCTGACTTGACAGAAAAGCATGTTTCAGAGCTACATCACCTCCTCCAAGCAGTTCACTGCACTGCACTCAGAGTAGCATGTGAAAAATAAAACCTACAGTGATCCTGCTTTTGCAGGTTGTTTCATTGCTGTTACTGTGTGCTCCAATTGCTGCTGGAAAGAGATGTCTGATACTGGCACTAGGTTCATTTCACAATCCAACTAATAATTGTATTTCATTTCTCAGGCTGTTAGCACATAATGGAACAGCAGCAGCTTGGGCTCCTGCTGTCTGGGAAGAGGAGTTTGTGCCAAAGGGTAAGTGCATTGTCTTGTACTGTGGGATTCAGAGGGACTAGCTGACCCATCATCCTGGGAGCAGGAATAACCCTGCTCCACCCCAAGCAGGAGCTGGAGCTTCCAATTGCTTTCCTAAAGATGAAAGGAAAAAAGTATCCATGTGTTTCCCAGTACTTTCTCGCGCTTCTGTAGTTCTCCCAAGTAACAAAGCCACTTAAATGAGCACACACAGAGAACAAGTTAATTAATGGTCTCAGCCTAAATTGGTGAAATCAGCATGCCTTAAGCAATGATTTAGCACTTCAGTACTCTACACTGCCAGACTTTCTCCTCCCAAGTGGTCCTTAATCCCCATACTAACACTTAGCTCCCTGCTGAGGAGCCACTTCCAAAAGTCAAGCTTTTGGGGGATTTTGCTCTCAAGTTAGAAGCATCCCAGATTCCCCACTGACCTTACAAGCTGGAGCACCAGCAGCAGGCTGCAGAGCTGAGCAGGAGCCAGCACAGCACTCTGATAGCAAAGGGATAAATGACTGCTCAGACCAACAGAGAGATAAACAAGAGAGCTGGAAGAGATGAGTCTCCAATCCCATTGAGACCAGTGAAGTGCCTCATTTTTGAGGTAATGAAATTTCTACTGTTGCAGGTTTAAAACAAATTCCTTCCTGCTAAAGCCTACCTTGATTATGCTTCATCCAGCTGACATCCTCTCTTGCAAGATGTATTTTCTCATCTTAAATGAAAGAAGATGACAAAGAAGGGAGGGCTGGGAAAGTGAAAAACAGTTCTCAGAGCTACAGTCATGTTTACCCAGCACACTCACATTCCAATTTGCAGCAATTGCTGTACCTGAGCATGTGCTGTGCACACTGGGGCAGACTGGTGACAATTCTGAAGACCTGAAAGTCAGTCACTGCCATGGTGAACACCATTTCTGCAGAGCTGAGCCCAGCCTGGGCACAGGGCAGCAGGCAGGGAGATGGGGCTCAGGAGCAGGGGAAGGACTGGAGCTCAGCCAGACCATGCTCAGGCCATCAAAAAGCTCTTTTTCCTCTTCCATGAGACCCAGCTGATTCCTGGACATGCCAGCCCAGCTTCTCACCAGATGAGGAAGAAGCAAACCGCAGCTCTCCCCACTCCTCTCTCCTCACATAGCCATTCCCATATTCTCACTTCATTCTCTGGAAGAGCAGTGCGAGCAGCACACCCCTGTTCTCTGCCTAGTTGCAATACAATCCATCCTCACTGGGACACAACCAGTTAAAGCCCTGGGTCAAGGAGGGGACAAAGTGACAGCAAACCCAAAGCAATGTAACGCAGCATATTGGTACTGACTAAAGCAAGCCATATAAGTAGTTATGTACAGCAAACTACTCCAGCACTCACAGTTTTTATCTGGTTGAGATATATTTTTGCTTCCCCAAGAGGATTAAAGCAACAAAGAGGGAACACAAAGGGAGAAGTGGGAGGACTGCAGCAGCATGAGGGAGATGAGAAACCAGGGGCTCCTGCCTTTGATGTTTGGATGATCACATCCTTGCAATTACTCTGTCAAGGGCTCTGCTATGTCACTGGTAAATAAATCATCCAAGGAAATTAACTGTGCAAGGAACTTGCACCACAAGTCACAGCAGGTAAAAAAGATAACAGAGAAATCAAAGCATTTCAAACAGAGGAAGAACTCTAAAATACTGGCAAAACAAAGTAACATATTATTTCAAATGATTTCTCTAACAAATACAAAAGCTGGCTAGGTGCGTACACAGGAAGGACAATAGAGACTTTTGGTTTCTCTACAGTTCGTTGGGAAACAAAGCCATCAGTTAATCATGTGCACTCTGTTGAAGATACAGAGAAGATGAACGCGGAAATTGGCTTCTTCATTCTACAAGGAGCAATTTGGCACTTGGTTTTTTGGAGATACCTGTCCTGATGCAGCATTAAAACCTATGCAATGCACTAATTTTCCTTCCTGACAAATATACATATGTTGGCTCTTCTTCCTCTCCAGTTATCACAATAAATGAGATGATCCATAACACAGGATTACACAGAATTTCATGGCCCACCGTGTTTCAGAGTGATCCAAAATGCCACACCAAATACTTAATGATGATCAGTTTAGTCAAGTTTCCTACTACGGCTGATGCTCATTTCATAGATGAGCAAACAGATCCATGCAAAGATGAAGACATTTAGCAAAGATCACAGGGGCTAGGAGCAGCCAGGGATTGCACCTACCCTATTTAATCACAGCACCCAACAGAAAATACCCCAAAACCCGTAGAGCAAACCAAGCATAGGAAACACCACTGGCACAGGCAACACTTCGAAGTGGATGGGACAGAGCAGGGGTAAGGCACTGTTGGCCCATGGACATTCCTTCCCTCTCCCTGTTGTCTTCTGCTCTCATTTAGTCTCTCCATGCTCTGCCAAGTCTAATTTCCTCTTAGCTGCTAGCCCTAAGCACCACCCTCATCCTTCCCTCCACGTGCTCCCAGCCCGGAGGTGCAGCTCCAGAAATGCTTTCTAAATGCCTGCTTTGCAATTCAGAACATCCTTAAACTCCTCCATCAGCTCAGTATTTGCCTGTAATCCCCTTTGGATGTGAAGTGTTTATACAGTATTACTTGCAAGATTTAACTTAAAAATGCTTAATTCGGTTCTGTGATTTTCGGCTTCATTTTGATTTCAAGGCAGTAACAGAAAGCCTGGTTTTTAGCATCATATGGTCTTTGCCTTGAATCAAAGCACTTATGAATTCGACAAACAGATTCACAGCTCTGAAGAGGACTCAGCTTTCTAAAATACAAAAAAGTTCCCTTTTTATTCCTCTTTTGTTTAAACCCACCTAACAATGGTGGGAGCACAGGTTGTTATCACATTCAGAATAGCTGAATATTGTTTATTCCAGAAACCAGCCCATCCCACTTGCAAGAATTTAAAGCCCAGAGCTGGAGTAGGAGAGTAAATTGAAATGAGAACAGCAACAAAAGCTATAGCACCCACCAACATGAGCAAGCACAGCACATGTGCTTCTCCTTTACACCACCTGATGCTCGAACCCATACAGCCAAATATACTGGCTTCTCCAGATCCACCCAGGCAAACAGCCCACATGATGTTCTGCAGCAGCATAGGGACCAAGCTTAGCGCAGGCTGCTGCAGATGCTGTACCTATCTACTCCAGTTGCAAAGTATCTGCTTTAATACAAAAAGTATTATCTCCTTGCATTTTATCATTAAGCAAGTATTGGCAAACAATTTCAATCTTGACTGCTAAATACATTTTTGCTCAAGCCAGACACAGCTAATGCAGAATATTTTCCTCAGTCTTTCCAGGTAAAGTGGTTTTGTCTTTCAAAACGCTGGATTTCTTCCTTTCATATCCCTGATATGACAAAGCAGGAAAGCAGGAACAGAACTAACAGGAGGCTGTTCCAGTTTTGCCTGGTAACTTTGATGTTCTTGCACTTTCATGCAGTTAACTCGTTTTCTGCTGGTTTTAATCAAAGTCAACAAAAGCTTTATTTACTGGCACAGGTTGCTCATAACATGCAATAGAAACAGTTCCTTCTCATTTTAATTTTGCTATTTGACTTCTAATCATTCAAGCTATGTTTTTCAGTCTTCAGCAGTACCAATGAAAGCAGAAGTGCTTCAGTTTTGAAGGCAGCCTTCAGCTGCTCGCATGTTGAAGCACCTATCATTGCATCTACTGCAGTCCCATCTTTCACCACTCTTCTGCTCTTTCCCATGAAAGCTGACACTTAATGAAGCCTAAAGGACCTCAGTCTGCCTTTCAGCAAGAGCCACCAGCCAACACCACATCTTCCCTGCAAGAACTGGGTTTAAAACTGCTACACCTTCAAGCACCTCTAATTCTGAGAGTCATGCAGCACCAGCTGGAGCAGCGATTCTTCCCACCCACATGACCCACATAATAAAGTGCTCCTGAAAAGTGATTTATCCTCAGAACAGAGTCAAGAAAACCCCCCTGGCAGAAGCCTTATTGCTTTCAAAGTCAACACCAGTTACATTTCCACAGCAATAAGGAAACATGATTTCATTTTAGTAACAGATCATGGATTGCTTTACAAACATCAATGAATCCTCACAGACCAAACTCCAACCGAATAATGATCATCTCAAGAGTCAAAAAGGGTAAAACACATCTGACAAGCAAAGCAAAGGCATTTAAGATTACTCCTATCCTACTAGATGCAATGTTGGAAGTGATGGGTGGGAAGCCACGCACAGATTTCTCCAGTTCTTAGCCTAAGATGTAACACAAACCAACTCCCTCACATTTGTACAGGGTGACCATACTGCACGAGATCTGTAGATACCAACAGTACTGCAGAACACCTTTAGTCTCGTGCAATTGCCAGTCAGGGATTGAGGACCAGCGCAACAAACACAAAGCAGCCCAGCTGTAAAACACATTAAAAGCTCCAAGACCCTGGGAATGGCCTTGATCAGTCTTCCCCAAAGGGACTACTTTTGCTGCAGAAAATGGATTCATTATTTATAGCAGAAAACAAGGTGGCTCTCTCTGCAGCTGAGGAAGCCAATTTCAATTTAATGGATATCTTGATACGGTGCGTTATGTAAGTGACATCTGCATGCACACAGACTTCTGTTGCCACACTAAGAAGTTTTCCCTGGTTTCATGGTTTAAGGAACAAAAACTTCTCCATTAATTTCAACAGAACCAGAGTCTGAGCTCTAGGTCTTCTATAAGCTTGAGGAGTGACAGCCAAGTTTGCTTCTCTCCACCTGAAGTTCTCAAAGCTCTGCAGGCCACTCCCTCATATCTGGCCACTTCCCAACCAGTGCACATGATTTGATTTTCAACCAGTAACTCTTCACACTGGATGTCCGACATCCTCAGGTTTGCGCTCCCATGCTATTTACAGTCAGGACACACATACAGAGGCAAGTGACTGCTTTGATGAAGCACTTCGTGAAATAGTTTAGAAAACCAGGCACCTCAACCTCTCTACAACTTGACATGAAAGTTCAAGCTGTTTATTTTCCACTAACTTAATAGGCACCAAGCCATGGCACTTTGCTCAGGCTGTGTCACCTCTTGTCATTAACAATCAGATTTTTAACGCATCCTGGAGAATTCAGATCTTTCCACCAACTTATCGCTCAAGAGATACAGCTTTGCTTAAGCACACCAACTCTCCCCAAAACTGCTGTTCCCATAGAAATGGGTTTATATGCCATTCCCTCCTTCAGATAGACCTGGGAACCCAAGAACAGTGGTTATTTGAAGGCATTAGATAGTCCAAATAACTTAGAAAAGATTTAGAGTGACTACATATGGATTTGTTCCTGGAACAGACAGGACAAGCTTGGGGGATTATTCATTTTTCCCTGAAAAAAGTTAAGTACTATTTCCTAGGAAAAAAACCTTAAAGGTATTTCCAGTTGTACTCTTTACCAAAATATCATGAATCGAAATAGATCAAGTGATGTGGATAAATCCAAATGAATCCAAGAAAAGGTGAAGTCAAGAACAAAGTTCTGACCACTTTGAACACAAGCCTACTAACAGCAACAGGAAGCACTGCACTGATTTCTATGTGAAGCATGATTTGAGATCCTCACTCTGTGCCACATTAACTCCACCAGCAGAGCCCCAGCTATTTACACCAGCCACATACATAGGCAGCAGTTGAGTTTGTGAGAATCTGTACCACTAGCTCAAACCTAGTCCCTCTATTTTCGCCAGTTTCTTGGCTCCTGAGACAAAGCTGGGAAGTTGTGCGTCTGTTCAGACATCGCCAGCTCAGACTCTTGGCTGGGTGGCCAAGAGCAACCAACTGATCCCCATGAATGCCTGACCTGATGCTGCTACATTTCTGACAACACAGCTCAATAAAGCCTTTGCAAAGGTCCTAAATAAGGGAACAAGGAAGCAAAGAGAACATGAAAGCAGAAATTAAAATGCAGCTTTAATAAATTGTTTTCAAGTATATGCCACAAGTAGGCTAATGCAACAAGTGTGCATTGCAGAACCATGCTCCCCATGAGCACTGTCTTTGGAAAGAGGATGCTCTGAGCTCACATCTTCATTTTCTGTCCTGGGTAGCTCCACTGAAATCAAACCAGGTGCAGGCACAAGGTAACTGCAGTCAGACTCTATGCCTGCTTATATTTGCCCCAGTAAGACACACGGCAGATGAATCCAAATTTTTTATTCAATTCCTCTTCCAGAGGAAGGGAAGCAAGAGAAGATCCCGCTCCATGTATTGCTTTTCTGCATTGCTGTCAGCAACTCTGCAGTGAAAGTCCTTTAAAAAATTTCCAAGTGTCTATTTTGTGAAGCTCTCATCGATCACATAGCATTAGCGATACTCAAGGGACTCTGCTTTGGCTTTACCATACTTTAACAAAGAGATTTGCTGCTGCCGCCTTCCCTCCATCCCCCATTTATTTTACAGTCTTGGGTGGCATTACACTTTGAGGCTCAGTAGCTCCAAGGGTGTTTCTAAAAACCACCTTTACTGCAGGAAATTGTTACGTGGACATTTTAAAAATTACTTCTTGAGGAAAACAATAGTGTCAGACAATGTGCTAATTTCTTGCTCATTGCATTTGCATGTCTCAAGTACAAATCCTGCTGATTCCTCAGGTTTGACCCAGAAAAAGGCATCCCCTAAAGTCCTGGAACACAGAGCATCAAATTGGGGAGGGGAAAGAAAATTAAGCAAAATACTACAAATCCACAGATACTGGCAAAGGATCAGAGCGGAAAGGACAGCTATAACGATGTCATAGTAAAAAAGACAGGAAATGTTCCATTTTGGCTTACATGGGTTACATTAAAATATACACACACAATTACACAATATTTTCCCCTGAGAAACCCAAACTTAAGCCTGGTCTGTACAAGAGGACAGAACAGCTGTGACAGAACAAGCCTGTAATTAGGTCTCCGTTGTGCCATCAACAAATACAGCATTTATGAACATACATCCCCAGAGATGCATGTGCCATGCAAACACAGTTGAAAGCTCATACGTCTCCTCTTTGCAACCTTACCTTATTATGCATTTCATTTCAGGTTTGATTATTAGATGCCCACAAGCACCTATTATGTAGGCTGAAGAAACATGGCGGAGCAAATCCCAGCTCTGCAGTCAGACAGGTCCAATAAACCAGGAACAAAGGCAGCCTGCAGCAGCACACGCTCACCATGCCCTTGCTGAGGCATGCACAGATCCAGGAGTGGGGTCTGTGCCAATCCCAGGATAAAATGGGTACTTGCTTCCCTTGATGCCACACTGAACATCACATTCCTGCTTCAGTGCAACCGTGAAAGAATTTACCATTGCTTTCGCTACAGGGACAAGGTTTGAACCTGTCAGGACTGCTGAAGATGCAGCATCTATTGCACTGTCTTTTAAAAAACCAACCAGCCAGGGCTCCTACAGAGGGTTCTTGGGGACACAAGGTTGTTCTTCAGGGAGGAAAATGAAACCCTACTCCCCTTTCCAAATCAGGGGGAAGAAAGTACAACCGCTACTATGAACTGGGGATGGGGCACAGCAGCAAGTGAATGGCATGAACTGTCCAAAGGAAGGCAAATTCCAGCTGTCCCATGGAGCTCATGTGGGAGCAGGAGTGGCCAACCACTGGTGCCTGTTAAGCTGCTCACTCATCCAGGCAAGGAGCTCATCCCCCAACCAAGAAAAAATATCCTGTCCTGAAATGTTATATCCCCATATGATGCCCAGAATCAAGGTGTATGAACAAGTGAAGTCAGCTCTCTACAGCTGCAACATGCTTCTTGTTTCCTACCACAGTGACCTACTTACGAGCCAGGGCAAAGGATCTCAATTATCCACAAATCAGAGCAGCAATGAGCTTTCTGTCACAACAAACACATCTAGCTGTCTTGTAAAAACCTAGCTCCAAGCTTTGTCTACTGCTTATATTCCTTGCCCTATCCCAAATGAAGGACAGGGGCTGTTAAATGCTTTCTTAGACATGCCCTACAACCCCAAAGCCCCTCTCCCCAAACCCTCCTTGAACTGTCTTGCGTACAGACACTGCTCCTAGGCCAGGGAGATCTCTAGGAAGGGATGATCTGCTCTTCACATCCACTGACATGGGGAGAACATGTGCCACAAACACCCTCTTAAAACAAAACCCTTTTGGGAAAATCTGTGACCTCACTGCTCTACCCTGCCAGCAGCTCGAGGAAAGCAAGCAGAATATTGCTCTTTTTCCTGTCCTTGCCAAAGACCTCCCTGGGAATATATCCCACCTACATGCACTGGGCTGCCGTTGCATGGCTATAAACTTTCACATTATGTAAATGCACAGCTAGACATGAAAATATCCACTAATTTTGTGTATGTGTTTGTTTTTGCCCTTCCCTTTACCGTCAGCAGCAGTGCAATGGCAATTCAAACGCTGTGATTTGGTATTCCTTTCTTGCAAGTGCCTACGCTGATTTTAAGTAAGGCAGACTTGGCCTGAAATGAGCCCTACAAAAAGGTAGGTTTTCCTTTGTCTCAGCAGCATAGGAAGCAAAACAACTGCGAGAAGACCCAGAGGCTGCATAGTGATGGGAACGGGGAAGGAAGGCAGGGAATGAAGAGGAAAAGATTCATCTGAAAATACCTTGTAACAGTTTCCAAAAGAGAGACACTGAAGCAAGGAAGGAAAAGGCAACACAAGAATGAGGATTGTGAGGAACAAGAAAAGCAAAAAGGAAGATTTCAATTGAGTGGATCACTGCAGGAAGGCAGAGTTGCCAAAGAAGCTGTATTCCCACAGCTGTACTCGCCATGCCTAGCAACATCTGCTGGAGCAGCACATGTGCACCGGGATAATGTGGTTGTAACTCAGAAACAGAAGCAAACGGTAGTTTTCCTGCTCACAGCAATAGCTCCTTGTGTAATTCAAAGACACAAGCACCAGCCTTCCCTCAAAGCAGCAGCATCATTTTGAGGGTTATTTTGGAGCTAGCTTATATTTTTAACAGAGAACTATGGATTCATCCACCTTTTCATGAAAGCAGCAGCCCAGGTTTGTTGGTTGAGAGCAGCCCTGAAAGCCAGATAGCTCCAAACAGTGTCAGATTTCGCTAAGCAGCTCAGATGAGAGCACCCTGGCACACATCCCTGTGTAACAGCATCAACAAGAGGAGCGGCACCGGCCCTGGCTGGGTAAAAGCCTGCCCCAGGGAGCGCGGAGAACAGGGCTGGTTCGAGGCGGGTTGCGCAGCAGCTGGAGCGCGATGGCGGGCGCTCGCCTTATGAGCAGGGCCCGGTCCGGGAGCTCTGCTCTGCTCTGGCTGTCCCGGCGGTGGCAGCGTAGGCACCAGACAGAGCCGATGAAAGCGGAGGCTGCAGCGCAGAGCTCGGGGTGCAGAGAG
>WYDI02010636.1:0-28486 GCA_009867235.2 Psittacus erithacus | reverse complement strand
AGACTGTTCTTATCTCAACCTGTGGGAGTTGTATTCTTTCGATTCTCTTCCCCATCCCTCTGGGAGCAGAGGGAGGAAGGGGGGGAGGGTAGTGAGTGGGCTGCGTGGCAGGCCTTAAACCACGACAGGGGCAAAGATTGCTTCGAGACAATCACAAAGAACGTGCAGTTGGTATGAATGGCCTGCAGCAAATTGAATCTGCCATGAAGGCATAGGCAATATTTCCAACAGCAAACTGCTCAAGTTGAATGTGTCCTCACTATTCCATGCAGCAGTCACGAAGGCTGGCATCAAAAGTTAAATACTAAGTCACTATATCACAATACATCCACTAAGTGATAAGGAAGTTGCAGTTAGTTGCCTACAATATCAAGTGAAGGACTGTGGGTTTGTAAACATAATAAAGGACAGCAGATGCATAGAGAGATCATGATGAAGTGGCATAGTAGAATAGCATGGCATTGATCTGATGTGCTATTATTTTGAATATAAGTATTTATTTTTCAAAATTCCTTTCCTTTTGGTGTCTTTTGTTGAGCTGTCTTCCCAAATGCATAGTTGTTTATAGAGGGAAGCAACACTATGATCATCCAGTCCTGTCTGTCTAGCATAGGGTAGAGAATTACTCTTTCTAGTGGAATATAAGAAAAAAATATCCTTTGCTTTTGCATAAAAAAATGTGTAAGTCTACCTTCTGATTTATTGGATCACATTAATGTAGGTATTCATATCTTTTGAGGAAATTCCCTGACTAATAAAACAATTCTGTGCTTTAGCTCAGCCTCTCTGCTAACACAAAGCAAGATGAATAGAGCAAGAGTAAAGGTTTAGTATAAGGATTACATTTTCTAACACCAAAGCAAAGAATGCAACAACAGTGTACATCAAAGAATTGGCAGTTGCCTCCAATAAAAATGCTAAATTATGTGTATATTCATATGGGCTTATTTCTTTGGTTACAGTCTGAAAATAAAGAGTAATTACTGAAGGTTAAAAGGCAAACTAGGAAGAAAGAAGATTATCTTGCCTTTAGAAGTTCCCAAATTTTCAAACTGTTTTAAAGTTACAGGGTCTAATTAGTATAATTCATACTTCATATAATCCTTTGTAGCTTCTTCAAAAGATGCCTCACTTGTTGGATCTCCATGCCTTTGAGAGACTTCTGTCAGTTCTGGGAAAGAGAAAAGCTATTTATATGAAAAAGCAAATATAAAGGCAGAGAAGAGTTTCATGAACTGGCTTGAAGTCTGACGATGATGATAAAATCAGAAATAAAGTTGAACTAATAAAGTGAAATAGGAAGGCAGTTGGAGGAGCTATTAAAAGCAAATGAGTATTACCTGTTTGTAGCTCTATGTACAGTGAGTCCCCCAGAATAAGAACTATATGATGATTTATAAAATTCTACATTAAATCTATTATCTTCCTGACCTATTCCAAATGCTGATATTTCCTTTCTAAATGGTTTAAAGGCATTATTTTCAAACATAAGAAAATACGCCAGCATACATAGTTCTGATTGCTTATGAAATTAATGTCATTTTTTCTACTGCAGTGCTGTTTCAGAACAGATCCTACTCCTTCACCACTGTAAAACCACTTTGCTTTATCTCATTAGACTGGAGAGTGGTCTGCTTTAGTGTCGTTCAATGGCTGATGCTGATAGCATGATATTTAAAAGTATACTTTTTATGATATCTCTGATTCTGGAAAGAAGCGTAACTACAAGAATTCTACACACAGAATAAAATAGTTTATGATGTCCAAAAATTAAGTTTCCTAGAGCTTTTTAACTTTAGAATCTATCTCTCTGTTGAAAATGGCATCTTAAGAGAATTCAGAATTGCTCCAGGCTTCCCACCCTGCATATGGAGATCCGACTCCTCATGAAGAAATCTGTTAGATGATCTGCAACATATTTAGCAGATAAATATAAAGTGTTTGCTTTCATCATTGATCTTCCTGACTGGCAGATGATGTGTAAACAGGATGATTTTAGTCTGATGGCTTATTATATATTTACATGAGGATGATCAAGAAGAAAGTTCCCTTTAATTAGACAGTGGGACTGTGGGGGGTCTCCTGCATACTTGATTTCCCCCAGAGCAAGTCATTTAAATCCTATGGATCGTTGAAGCTCAGTAAGCCTGTTGGACTTTGACAAGTGCTTCAGTGTCCCACAGAGGCTAAAATAAATGCAGTCTGAATGTATTTTTTTCTCCAAAATGTGAGTGTTGTGCAGCTTTCTACCTACATTTCTTATTTATTTGTCTGAATTTAAGGACCTGTAGATAACATGTATATAGTAAGTAGCTAAAGTAAGGTAAATTCAGTGAAAAACAACACTTTGATAACAACTATGATAACTTCTTGACATGTTTTTTTAACATGCCTTCAAGCAGATATATATGAAGCAAAAAGGCATTCAATATCTGTGGGCTACAACATTTTCTCATTTATACTTTTGTAAATAATTGTGTGAGTTCTACTATTGTAAACTTACAGGAGTTACTCAGGGTCTTACAACAATATAACAGCTATCCCACTATTATTCACATTAAAGGATGCACTTCTCTCCCACCCCAACAGACAGAATATATTCAGTAGTATCAATAGATTGGTTCTCAGTAACTAATAATTGAAAGACAGAAATAGTAAGAGTCTCCAGCATACACAGTGCTATGTGGATATTCACTTCAGAAAGCATTTCAGTAGTTACGCAGCGCAGGTCATAGAGAGGTGAACAGCAGGTTGTGCAATCTCTACTGCTGAAGATCTCTAAGAATAGATCAGATAAATGCCTCTCAGGATTAACACATGTGATGTTAGAACAGGAAAATGAAGTAGATTGCCTCTTGCTATCATTTCTAACCACATTTTTCCATGCTATATATGATTAAACATTCCATCACCTGCAGACCTTCAGAATGGAGGGGAGAGAAAATCCATGAAGAATCATATGGGAACATAGAGCGACAGACTGTCAGATTTGAGTCCCTGTGCTTGAAACAGCACAGGGACTATTAGTGCCATTTGTCTTAAAGACACATCAGCACTCAAACATGGTCATGGTTTCCCTTAAATTACCCCAGGACTGTCTACACAAGACTTTAGTTATTATCCTATAGCTCCCTAAAATATCAGCCACTTAAAATCTCTAATAATGTCTTGATTTGGAAATAATCAAAAATAGCATGGGACAAACACCTGGAAGTAGTAAGGATGGAGGGATAGAATGAAATGGGGAATTAAAAATTGGAGAGTCTAAATCTGCTTATTTTGCAGATACTGGAATGAGTAATCAATGAACATTTCAATAAGCAGGAATGCAAATGAAGCCAAATTTTCTATAAGTTAGTTTTTCAAAGTTGATCTATTATGCAGATTTTCCAGTGTCAGTGAGGGGTAAGCTCATACAGCAACCTTTCCATAAAAGGGGACAAATCCAGGTCTCATTTCTATACTCATTTTCTTATTTTCATTTAACTTGCAGGGATTTACTGATCAAATAATTTGAATTTGGCTGAAATCTGTAGAATGTAACAGGTGGACACACAGACTGATCGTATTATTGCTCCCTGATGAATTTGGTATGAAAATAAAGAACAAAGTACTAATTATAGAGTGTATGGCTATATTATTATATGAAATATGTCAGTGGACATTTCCTGAGATGACCTGACACACAATGGCGCATGTTCAGGCTAATAAACTATCCAAAAGATGATTCTCATAGGTAAGATGTATCCAAAAGCGAAGTACCTCCAAGGGTGTGATAATTCCTTAAATATATCCAGATGTTGTCTGGGAGAGTGTAGGCTAAAACAATGGCAGGAACTATTTTAACAACTTAGGTGACTGAGTTGCAGTGTATAGAAATAACCTTGTCATAATTTAATTTGTTAGTATAGTCATAGGCAGTGCTTCCCTGATACACAGGTCCAAACTTTTTCTACATCTTAGGCAATAATTTATTTGAAAAACTTTACTTACTATAAAGCTCTCTCACTGTGTCATACAGCTTATTCCACTATAAAATTTCTAGGATGGACATAAATCCGCAGTTCCTCATTCTGCCTCTTTAATTCTGTTGGCTGATGATAGAACCAGTGATGCCTCCTGCATGAAACTCTATGATATAATCTGTGACCGTCAGCACCTCCCCTAATTCACTTTGTTGATGTTCTGCAGTAGAAACATCTCCTTATATATAAGAAAGCACTACTTCAGATGAAATTTGTCTCATTCACTGGGATTTCCAGGATATGGAATGTGTCTTTGATAGCTGTCAGAATTTTGATTAAACCCAGTTTCTGGAGATCAGAAATTAATCCCCTTATTTTATAAAATTATGGCACTTGCTTGTGTAGCAAAACTTTAATTATCCTTGTGCTGGCTTTTGGTGTTTGGTTTTATTATTCCTCAGAGTTTAGTTTATCAGCATGGTGACCCCAACACATTTAAAAAAAAAGAAGAAAGAAGTATATAAAATGAGTCTTTGAGAAACATTGATGTGTAGAACTAAGAAAATCAAGGAAAACTGAACTCAAAGTTGCCTAAGCAAAAACAAGAAAGAATAAATAGAACAGCTTAATTGGCATTTGCAGCAATTTATAGAAACTGAGAATATGTCCTTAAAAGAATAGAAAGGATTTGTTTTTTTATCATGAGCAAGCAACAATTGTCACATTGCCTTTTCATTAGCTTTCTCTAAAAACATTTATGAATGGTAGTAATCATCTGAAAGTACTTCAGAAGCTCTTGATAGAAATATTTTGCCACCAGTTTAGATATAGAAAGCAATAACTTGAAACACAGTGGGCCGTCTTCCCAGCTGGTAGAATTTACCACTGCTCCAATGACTTCCACAAGTACAGTTTGAACAAGGTGCTATTAGTCCAGTAGCACTAGGGTTCTCAAAAAATTGGTAAGATTCATTCATGTTGTTTTGGGATTAGCATGTACTAATGTGATGCAAAGAAGGGAAATGACCTTAGTGAAAAAGTAACATAACCACAAACAGTATTCTCTACTTGAAATGCAAAGTCAACTTTTGTTGCTAAAAAACATGTTAAAGAATATTTTTTTTCCTAATAACTAGAGAGAAACCAAATTCAATAGGAATATATAGGAGCTATTTCCCTGAGGTTACCTAATGCACATAACTTTCTTTTTTTTTTTAACAGTTTGTTTTTCACAAAGGAAACAGGCTGGATGACATCTGGATCGCTTATTTTGTGCAATCATGCCTTTCACAGCCCCCAGTCTCGGGTTTTTCATTAAAACAATCTGTGTCTCTGTAACATGAAGAAAAGTCATATTTCAGGACTGGTTAGTGGAGGCTTTGAGAACTAAAGATGAGCTGTGGAGCCAGCTGGGCATGGCTCTGTAACTGGCTGTTTCTCTGTATACAGGCTTTCTGTCATGTATGGAGCCCATAGGAATGATGTCGTGTGTCATAGCACGGTCCATGCATTCTTTGAAATGTACTGTTATTTGTTGTCCTGCTGGAAAGCCTAGAGGGATCCAGGGCCACTAATGAGATTTCATTAAACATTTGGGCACTGCTTCCTCCCTGTTCCCTTCTAGTACTCTTCATATGTGAGTCTTGTTTTACCGAAATGTAGCAGAGGACATGACAATGTAGTGATGACTTGAATATGTTACTTTGAAAAGTACTATGCTAAAGAGCTTCTGCTAATCTCGAATGCTTTGGGTGAAGCCTCAGCTTTTCTAGATCTAGCAGTTTCCCTGCAAGTGTCAGTGGAGTCAAGACTTAATTCTCTGGATTATGTATCATCTATATTGTAAAGTGCTATTGCCTTAAAACTTTTCTGGTATTTTATAGTATGGGAAGTGTGGATACATATGGATTGTCAAGTATCTAAACAAGATACCATGGCCTCTTTTGGTTTGATATGAACTTATATTTTTAATTTATTCATTTTTATACATTCATATTTTTCATTTATTTTTTTCTATTAAAGAATCATCATATAATTAAATGAAATTTTTAAAATTTATCTGTATTGGGAACGAGCTCAGCTACACACAACTCTGGATTTTCTTTAAGTCTTGATAATGCAAATTACATATGAAATGCATTTGTCTTTGTACTCACACATTCTAAAGCTCAGTCAATGGTAGGCTTTTCCTTACAACAGCCCTGTCCCTTGAGTTAGGATACATAAGAAGCTTTGTAAATGATATTTCATTTGACTTGGACAGGGCATTCATCCTCTTGAATTATATTCTGTTGGAAAGAAGATGATAAATTAAATGGAATATATGCACACTTGGTAGCTCTGTTATTAATGCACTGCTGGCTTAGTCCATCATCTCCACTTTTTTTACAGGAGATAAGAATGGGCAGAGACCCCCACAGCATAGTTCTAAGTTGCAAAGACAATATAATAAGCTTCTCTGTCTTTTCTCCCTTCTGAATCTGTTACAGATTCCTTCTATTAATAGAAGGAATTAAGGAAGAAGGAATTAAAATTCTATTCTTTCTATTAATTTATAATGCACAGGGGAAATACTGTCTAAAATGTTTCAGCTGTTTATTGAAGGAGACTATCACATACATGCACAAGTGTGTTTCTATATGAAATTCAATACATTAGTTGTGAATGCTCCATCCCTGGTGGTGTTAAAGGCCAGGTTGGGCAGAGCCTTGGGCGGCATGGTTTAGTGTGAGGTGTCCCTGCCGATGGCAGGGGGGTTGGAACTAGATGATCTTAAGGTCCTTTCCAACCCCAACTATTCTATGATTCTATGATCATTATAGGTAAAAACGATTTCCAGGTGATTTACAACTTCTACCCAGAGTGGCTAGAGCTAGTTGTAACAAAAGATAATAGCTTTGTTAAACACAGCCTGATAAGTTCTATAACACGATTACAGAATTATTGTCTTTGTCTGGAGTGGGGCAAACTATTGTTACAGTCATAAACCTATATTTTTAAGCTAGCAAAGTGTGTCTATGTGATTTAAGGCTCATCCTGCTTTACAAAGGAGCACAGAGGCACAGTGACAAGTGGGGCACCCCAAATAACCCCATTAGAAGCACAAGTCCCAGATATTGCTAGGCTTGTCCCAGGAAAGCCTCAGCCACAGTGTCCAGGTGTCACACTAGGAAGAATCACAGGCAGGAAAGGTCAAGGTGTTTGCAGGATAAAAGGGGCCAGTCACGTGTAAACAGGTGGGTGGGCAGTATGTTGGTCTGGCCATGCTCGATGTCTGATCTAAGTAATCTGTCCTGCTTTCTTATTAAATGCCATTTCTACTGTTTTCCTGGATGAGGGACTCCATCTGTGTGCATGTCTGTGTATGACAGCTGTCAACTAGTGCAGGACAAGGGCTCAGAAGGCCCGTATGTCTGTGGTATCAGTGGCTAGAAAAACCAAGCTGTGTATATATTCTGTGAGCATGTATATCAAGCTGAGATATTTAGCAAGTAGGATAAGTGGCTTGGGAACCAGTTACTGGAGTGGCCATAAATCTGGGCTGAATAGCAGGGAGGGTGTCATGGTTTGAGAGTCAGCTGCTTGAGGGAACAACTGCTGGACAGGCTGAGTGCCTAGGGAAAGCTACTGTCCTCAATAGATAGAAAATATATACATATATAATATGTTCGTATTCCCACATTACGCATGTATATGTTTCTCACTAACGAACCTGCATCCTGAATTGTCACAAAGGGGGACAAAATTTGTCCATTTGAGCCATCTGTGTTTGTATGAGTGTTTGTCTTAATTTGTATAGCTACCTATGTATACGTTTGTATATTGTGTAGTCTTACTCTGCCTATTGTGCTCATGCTCAGCCCTACTGCTCACTGGACCTGAGGAAACAGAGCTGCAGCAGCCTCACTTCTTTCTGCCTAGTGGATTCAGAAACCCCTCAAAAAAATGGCTTGATGTTAGCTGGATGTGTCACATAAATGTGTTTGACATCCATAATATTTTCAGTGAGCAATTGGCTGACAGGTTGGGCTCAAAGAGTTACAGTAAGTGGGCCTAAATCAGACTGGGAAGCAGTCACCAGTGGGATTCCCCAGGGCTCAGTTTTGGGCCCAGTGCTCTTTAACACTTTTGTAAATAATCTAGACACAGGAATTGAATGTACCTCAAGTAAGGTCACTGATGATAGTAAACTAGACGGAGCTATGGATTTGCACAAGGGCAAAGAGGCCTTACAGAGATCTGGATAAATTAGAGCTGGGAAATTACCAACTGTATGAAATTTAACAGGAGCAAGTCCAGAATTCTCCTCCTGAAGTGCGGTAACGTACAAATGGGGGATGAGAGGCTGGAAAGCAGCTCCACAGACAGAGACCTGGGGGTCTGGATTAATAGCAAGTTGAATATGAGTCAACAGGATGCCCTGTTAGCCAAAAGGGCCAACTACCCTGGGGTGCATAAAGCGCAGCATAGCCAGCCAGCTAAGGAAGGTGACTGTCCAACCTACACTTCACTGGTGTGGCCCCACCTCAAGTGCTGCGTGCAGTTTGGAGCAGTGACTATAAGAAGGAAGCCAAACTATTAGAGTGTGTCCAGAGAAGTAGAAAAGGCCTTGGCTATGTGTAAGCATCACTCAACAATAACTCAAACATGCATGCATTCTTAACACTGGTTCCAACACAAATCCAAAACAGCTACTATGAAGAAAATTAACTTTGTCCCAGTCAAAAACAGCACAGCAGATTTGTAGCAATGCTGCACTTTGCACTCGTCTAAACAACCTTCTTCCTTACCTTTGTCAAGCATCTGTACCACCAGTCAAACTACTGTTTTGCCAATGTATTTGCTGCGTCTACATGTGAGGAGAATTTGCTCACTCAGACATGTTTAACAGGGATCATATTTCTGCATACTCCTGATTGTTGAAACAGGGCTGGCAGGTGGCTGTAGACCTGGCCTGAATCTCTTCAGTCATCTGGTGCATGCTGGCTTTGTAATCCCAGATCACGCCAAGATTTATAACAAAAGAATTGGCTTTACAGATGAAAACAATTGACAGTAGTGGCTTTTTGCACAGGAACGCAAAAATCAGAGAGTATAGTTTCTTTCTGCTGACAGCTTCCTCAAGTCCCATCTGGCATTCTGTGTGCTCTGATTGAACCCATATACCATTAGATGCAGTGACACATGCTAACAGTTTTTATAGCTTGTGATCCAAATGCAACTAGCAAAATCTTTCCTGAATAATAACTTCTTTCCACTTGAATATCTTCTATTTATCTGTCTGAATCTGAAAGTTTCTTCCTTTTCTGCATTTTAAATACTTTATTTTTTTTTCTTTTTTAAATGATTTCATGATGAGTTTAATTACAGCAGACTGTTAAGTAGGAGTTTCAGTGGGATTTCCATTTGTAGACTTTTTAAGTAAGTTACTTTGGGCATTGTTTCATTATATTATATGTAACTAAAGTGACTGTCCTTTGAGGGGGAAAAACCCCATCATCTTGTGGGATTTTTTTATTTTTCAACCATTTAGACTACAGTTTTATAGATTTTTGACAAAAAATTCTGATATCATCATATACACTTCTTCAAGCTTAATCATTACTGAGTACATGACCTGGATAACAGAGTAGTTTAATTTTTGCAATATTTATTCAGTCCTAGGTAAAAAGGCAGATGTAATACAAATTCTTTGCAAGATAATCTATTATTCTGCAATCTTTCTGGTATGAGCAAAAAAGGATTTTTATATTTCTGCTTATGTGCCACTTCTTGATGAGCCCCAGGTACACTGAAGATCCTGATGTGTGACTCCTACTCAGGATTAGCCCATTTGTTTCATATGAGAAAGGGCTGAAATTGCCTGACCTATTTTTGTTAACTTTCTCACTTAACTGTGAGCAACTTTCCTTCTTTTCTTTATTTCCCTTCACCTTCCTACTCCTCCACATCTAGCTATCGATTTACAACTGCTGCAGGGCCAGCATTTCTCAGAATATATAACAATGGGTGGTGTTTAATCAAAAAGCAAACAATAAAGGGAACAAAGGCTTCAAAATCAAGCTTTTGAGATAAAAGCCAGGTGAAAAAATCCATCATGGTACAGTATAAAATGTAGGTGTTCTACAGTGGGGATGTTCAATCAACATTACTCCATGCCTCTTGCAGAGAAGACGGCTTCTCCTGCAGTGCTGATGCTAACCGCAGGGCCTTGCAGACCTGCATTTGTATATCTGTTTTGACCTTTCCTTCTGTGGCTGCTGGGAAATCATTTGTCCATTCTCTTCCCCTGCCCTCTATGATTGTTTTTGAGGTTTGCTGTCAATGGATTTTTTTTAGTTTCGTTTTTTAAATGGAGAGGAGGCAAGTTAGAAAGCTATGCCATGGTCCCACAGTGACAGCTTTTGCTGTTTCTCTTCATTGTGCTGAACACAATCATTGAGGGGAAGGGAATACTACTTTTCCCTGGCCTCAGACATTTTATTTCATCATATATGATGGGCTTGATACAAACCTTATGCTTTCCAAAAGCCTATAAAGACAGAAAATTAGAGTAACTTAGAAAACTTAGTCAAATCAAAACATTCTTCAGTCAGCTAAAGCAAGATGCTACAGGTGAAAAAAGGGTTTAAACAAGAAATGGATCTCTCTAACACTGCAGTTTTTCCTGTCAAGCCTTCTGTAAATGCACCTTTGCTGAAATATCTTTGTTTCTATGTTGGGGAAGAAACTTCATACTGTTGCTTTAACATGGCCTCTGTATGCATCTTTCAGTGGCTCAATAAAAGAAACAGTAATTTTTGAAGATTTGCAGGATAAATTTTAGAAGAATGAATACAGTGAAATGATTGTGTTAAAAATATTGGTTTGTGGCATTGTAAGTACAGTATTTCTGGAGGTCACACCTCAAATGAATTTACTTACTCCAGCAAGGATTTTTGCAGGTAAATAACTGTAAGACCAAGTAGCATCAGGATGACAAAGGAAAGTCATGTTGATGTATTACAAGGTATGTAATGGGACAACGCTATACAAAACGAGCCTTTATGCCTATGCCTTTTTTTAATCCCTACGTTTGTATTTGTATTTAACACAATTATGTATTTCTCAGAATCAATCAGTCCCAATTTAAGGGTGTAACTGCCCAGAACTGAAAGGTGTTCAAGGCAGATTGTTGGTATTTGTTGCTAAACTTGCAACAGTTTTGAATATAAGTTGCCAAAGTTCAAGTGCTAGAAGAAGTGCTAGTGTGGCGCTCGCTACTGATGTTCCAGGATACACAGGTTAATTATCTGACTTAGACTGAAAGCACAACAGTGGTAACATTATCCCCCTAGTAAAATAAGAACTTTTAACTTACTGTCGCTTGACTAAACTGGTATTATAGGCTCTCCTCTCTGCATTTGTTAGAGAAAAGTTGTTTGATATTTTCCTACAGATTTCCACTTGTGTGGAAAAATGTATATGTAGAGGAATAGCTCAGGGTGCTCTTCAGAAACAATGAATGGCTTTGTTCAGCTTTCAAAATGCATTCAATAATACTGGCTGTGAATATGAAGAACTGAAAATGCATAAACTTCACTGATTTCTATCTTTACCTTATGAAAACCTGGTGTCTGAAATCCATTGCCTATTTTTCTACTCATATATAAAGTATGTGTATTAATATGTTGCTACCATTTACTGTATTCTTGTAGCAAAAAGCATAGATGAATCTTTATTTTGAATGTTATCCTTTCTGTTGGCTCTATTATTAGTAATATAGATTACAATTTACTCCTTAGATATCCAGAAATGAGGGAGACTTGGGAAGTACAAGAATACCTGAGCGTACCTCAAAAAACCAAAGCTAGTCATTGAGGGTCATTCATTTAATAGCATTGTCTACTATATATATGGTAACTTGAGGAGTTAGTGACTTCTTTCTAAATCTCTGACCACTGGCTACAGACCTATCAGGTGTTAACAGACACTGGATCTTAAAATAAGTTCAAGTAAAATTAGTATTCTGATATGCTTAAACCAGCAGTGTTTCTATCATTTTTTACCAGGTGGTGGTTACTTCAAGGGGAAGAAATGAAAACACAGTATATAGTCTTTTTTATCTACCATACTCTACAGACTCAAAAATGAGCAGTTAGTTGGCAGCAGCTGAAACGCAAACACCTGTTCTTTTCAATTCCTTTGCAGCATGTGTTATTTCCAAGGTGAAATACCATACCAAGCATGAGAAACAAGTTACTAGGGTTACAGAAAAGTGACCATACAGGAATGTCCTTTGACTGAAAAAACCCTAAGTTATGCTGCAGAGGATCCCAGATATTAAGAACAGTAGTTGAGAGAGAGCAGCTGAAGTGTAAGGTATGCACGTATCAGTTGATATATAACATTTCCAACAATACAGGTCATGTACAGGATCTTACATTCTGATCATTTCCACACACACAAAGTGTCATTCAGGGTTTTGCTTATCAGTGTAGGAACAGTAGACAGCTGAATGCACAGCACTGATAAAGACAAATAAAATCAAATGACACTTTGGAGTGCCACAGAAGTGGTCATCACGTTCACTTAGAAAACCCTACCACACACCGAAAACTTACCTTCCAAGCAATCCAAATCCAAAAATGAACTGATAGTAATATCTAGAACAAAAATGCTCTCACCATTTAAAATCTGTGAGCTAAACCCTTGGCTTTAGCAAATATGTACTCAAGCAATCTTTAGCACATATAGTGAAGAAGCTAGAAAATGTCACCTTTTAGTTTGACCTTCGGGATATACTTCACTGTTTCAGAAAACTAACATAAGCTAAGGAATCATTTGAACCTGGATTTTTTTTGTCCTGAGAAAGCATCCACAGGTGCAGAAAGCTGAATATCATGGAAGTTCCTGAGTCACAAATATGCAAACCAAGAATTTGCTGATACAGGATTTCAGTAAATCCTCCAGTACTCATGATGTCCTGAGGAAATTTTTTTTTACTTTTTTTGGGTCAGTAACTCAGACATGAAAAGTGCTTTGGACTAAAATGAGACAATGTCAAAAGTTTGTGGTTAATTATGCTACATCGCAAAATGGATTCAAAGGTTATTGCGTGATTTTTGCAAGATTATAAATAGCCTCACGAGAGACACTTAAAGGTCTTTGAATATAAACAAACTAAAAACTATTAGCGCTTATAATAAACATTAGGATAAAAAAATTACCGCATAGCAATACTCTCATAGTCACAGCCATGCAATATTTCAAAAATTGTCAAAACAAATGCAAGCACAATTTTTTTAAAAAATCATTATATTTTGGCAAAACCTTGAAGTGGTGTATTATGATTGTCTGTGAGGCAATCTCATTGTTCCTTAGCCTATATTTTCTTGAGAACTTCAGGAAAAAAATTACTATATTTTTACACTGAATCAAATTTTCAGTATCTAAGGCGTTTTTGTTTGCTTGTTTCTTGGGGAGCTGTTGGTTGGGGTTTTTTTGTGAGTTGTGTTTTGGTTTTCCTCACTTAGTGTTTTACATACCACATTTATGAGACTGTGTAGTTTAATCTAAAAAAAAAAAAAAAAGGAATTCAACTAATTTGTAGCAGGCAAATTGAAAATTTTGGAAAAATACAAACAGGAGGCACTCTAGACTGACGGCAGTACAAATGGAGCAATACGCTTTTATTTTTATCTAGCCATTTATGTCACATTTTCTTCCTTATGATTTAGAATACTGTAAAACTAAAATTGAAAAGTTAATAATGTTTTGATTGCAGGAGAGCACAGGAGTGAAAGCATGTCTAAAATACCTTCTTTACTTTTCAAGAACATACTTTGTGTTATAGTGGAGAGAAAGAATGAGCTAATCAGAAGGTGTACCTTTGTCATTGTCTTCCGTTGTAGCTGAATTCACAGCTCAGAAAGCAAGTTTGATGTATACAGAGCAGATTTCAGCTGCAGAATAAGCATAGCCACACACAAGCTAGACAAACATCTACCTTCCATACAGTATGAAAGTTATATATGCCTAAAAGATATGATATCATGTATATTTTACATGTATTCACTTAATTATCTGCGCCTGACACAAATGGGCTTCATTCCAGGACAAGGAAATGAAGCAGAATGGCACTGCTGGATGTTCTGGCCAGTGAACAGAAAATCTGACTAATTAGAAGATCCTACCACCTCTCTTTAAAGGAAAAAAATGTTAAAAATAGTTTTGGTTTTCCCATAAAGGTCTATCCTCTGTGTTGTATCAGGTCCTTGTATATCTTATTCCTATGCTCCTCATAAGGATCGCATATTGATATATTTTTAAAATTAACATGCAACCTTCAGGAGACCTGGGAATACGCCATGTAAGCCTGCCTGCCTACTACAGTGTGCAGCCACATGATTTACTTCAAGGCTGACCCAGTGGTTGCATGAGATCTGCTCATAAATAAAAGAAATCTGAGCACAGCAAGACAGAGAGGCCAGGGCTCTAAAAAGTGACTGTTATTGTGTAGTCTTTTGGGAATTTAAGTTGAAGTCTTGCCTTTGTCACCACAAAAGCTACGCATCTGTTGCTTAGTACAGTGAAAAACACTTTCTCCAGGCCAGAGGTCATGATTGGCATGACATGCTTTTATTCAAAGAGGAAGACGGCATTTTATAAAGGAGACGAAACCTACCAATAGCCAAATTTTCCTAGGATCTCAGGATTGTTATGTAATTTAGCACTTTCTACTCAGATGGGAGGTACGGCTGTGTTTTTTTAGTAACTTTACCCTTCTAGCTAAACAAATTGATAGTTACACATGAACTTGAAACAAAAAGCCATATTACAGAAGAAAACCCACAAAAGCTCCAAATTAAAAAAAAAAAAAAGAAAAAACAAGCAGAAATGTTTCCCAAGAAAGTACTACAGTAAAGAAAACATACACCTTTCTTTGCTTGGAGATGTTTTAGACATGAAATGTACCCCTTAGCATACACCTGCAAGAAAGAGCTGGGGTTTTTTAACAGTAGGTAAAAACCTAATCAGAAAAGAATAAGATAGAGGGCTCAAAATTTGCCTCATATGTTTAAATGCAATATTTTTGATTTAATTGTACTTTTTAAGAAACAAGTTAGCTTTTGATAAACATATAATTTAATTTAATAACATGCAGTCAGACAGGATTATTGCTATGGTTTGCAGCAAAAAACTTCTGTGTAAGTGGCTTTTAAGGCCAGAAGAGACCTTTATCTAATCTAGTCTGACCTCCTCAGAATCATAGGCCATTAAGATTGTTATCATTTTATGTTTGGGCAAAAGTATAGTCAGTTCAAAAGACAGTGAAAGTTCTACATTAATGAACTACGAAGAAGGTCAGTCATTTAAATTGGAGAAGAATGGCTGTAAATATTAAAAATTAAAAATTGAATAACCTGTCTAAAAATAAGAATACTGAATATAAGCTAAGTCAGCTTCTATTCACAGTGACATATATCCCAATTTTAAACCCTTTCAGGGACAACGATTTTCAATTTCACTTACTTTTTCAGCCTTTTTATGCATCCTATAGATTTATTCCATAAGGCTCTAAAATCTTCAAGTTTGGCTATGCTTTCTGTCGTTTATGCTCATGTTGTATATAGCAACATTAATCTTACATGAGCAGTAATATTCAAACAAAGGAATGATAGTTTATACCTATAATATAAAAAATTAAGCATTAAGTAGAGTAATTGTTACACATATTACATACAGAATCTCTTTAACATGGCATGTATAAAGTCATAATGAAGTTTAATATTTTTTACTTCATCTTCCCTCCCAAATTTTTTCCATAATATTAATAATGATTGACTTTTCTCTATTCAATGATATTAGTATAACTGGTTTACAGAGAAATCTCAATCTAGCTGATTCACTTTGTAACTTTCTCAGCGACCTATTAATGGGCAGTGTTCCATCTGAGCTGTTGAAGTTGCTAGAGAACAAGAAAAAGAAATTCTTTTGAATATATAAATGATTTGACTTATGTTAAGGGAACTGTAGCATGTATATAGACATTCAGGTAGTCACCAAAATGCATGTGAATAAGCTCACATTTTCTTATAGATAAGTCATGGCATATCTGATAGCTCAGAACATCTGTATATGCAACCTGTATGTTGCCTGAAAAGCAGATTCATGCCTGGTGTGCAGAAAAACAATGCTGCACACTGAGGAGAGATACTGCTTTTATTCTGCACAGGGTGCTCTGTGGTGCATTTCCACAAATGTAGCACACTAATGCCGGCTTCTTAAATTTACATACAAAAGTTACAAGGCAGTACACACCCAGTTACAATGACTGGTTGCAATCTACATATAATTATAGTAATTGCTATATCATTCCTTCTAATCACTATGTATGCTCAGAGGAGGGATCTTCACCTGTGCCAGGGTCTTTTTGACCTGTGGGTGTGATTTTTAGTATTACAATGAAGGCAGCTAAAAATGAAGGCACCTTAAAAGTTAGTTCTTTTGCTAAGTTAGGCAACAGAATCGTCACTTTGTCAAGGTGTCAGATAACTTATCCTTTAGTCCTACCGATCCCAAATGTTCTCCCTTGATCTTTCAAACAAGAACAGGATCTGGTTGTGCCCATGAGTTCCTTATTGTTTCAAGAGGTTCACTTCACCCCAGGCCCAATCCCAGGCCCAGTTCCTGGCCCATATGTAACTGTGGATACCAATTGCAGGTGCACAATATAGCAAGCAATATATAATTTCATGTAGAGTCAATAATATTAGTTCAATGTTCAGAGAAACATAAACTCGTCCCTTCCTTACCCCCTCAAAAAAAAAAAAAAAAAAAAAAATCCACAGATGACGGACAAGCTATCAAAGTTATGAAGCTTGAAACAATTCATGTTGAATTTTGCCCTTTGTTCAGAAGCTTTATGTTCAGTAATTGTTCCATTGTTAGACCTAGAATGTTGTGAAACTGTTGAACTGGGCCCAAAGTTCTATTATGAACAATTCCTGATAATGATATTCCCGGTACTGGTATTTCTCCTATTTGTTAGTGCATAGCATACTTTTTCTGCAACAGTTCATCTCCTTTTGACTCTCAGTTAGAAAATACATGGCCTCACAGGCCAGAGGGCTTTTATCATAGCTAATGCAATATGAATGAGCATGAACAAAGCCACTTTCGATTTAATCCTTATAAGTCTCTATTTAAGCTCCTAAGGGAAAAAACTATCCTGAGTACAAATCATACAAACTGCATCCTTAATATTCATGGCTCTTAGAGTTACTCTGTGGTTGAAATGGTATGTAGATAAAACAGTGAAAAACATCTTTTTGTATTCACCAGAACAAGTTATGTCCCTTATTGGTCACTGCTGTTGGAGCTCTGTGGTAGATATGTTCAAAGTGCTGTGCTGCTGAGATTGTGATTAATGGCAGTTATCAACTTGGACTCTCAAAGTGACATAAAACTGATGGCAATCAGCATGTTTATCTAACCACTGATGTATGACACATAAAAAATGGGGAAAATGTTAATGCACGCTGAGCTTCATTAGTAGATTAAACTTTAAAAAGCATTTGTGGTATATTTTATTTTGTGATGGGTTAATTATAGTGCTTTAAGCTCCTTTAGCAAGTCATTTGAATATTTTACCCCCACGTAAATGAGTGGCATTTCATAGCTTAACCTGTTACTGTGTCAGAGGTTGAAAGTGTACAGAGTGAATAAAAAAGAAACAGAGCTGCTGACCACAGGAAACCCTGAGGACAGAACTTCTTTCTTTACCCCTACCTCTGTCATTTATCTCATCACAATTGCTAACCTAGAAGCATTTATTTCTTGTCCAATTTCATTTTCACTCAGGTGTCTGAGCATGATTTCCCTCATGCTTGCAGGCAAATCTATCTGATTTCAATTTTAATCAAGGATACGAAGGAATTGTAAATAAAATGGATGGCTTAGCAAGCAAGGCAAAGGGATTTTTTTTTTTTCATATCGATTTGCAAGATTAATTAAGTGCTTTGTAAAATAGAATGAGGCCCAACATAAATGCAAAAAAATATAATCTGTAACTTTTGAATAACTGATTGGAAGATGAATCCACAAAATCAGATAAATAATTCCCTGCAAAGTCTATCATCATTCAACTAAAATGATCAAATACGCTAAATAGCAGATGTGCTCTTGCTTTCCTCTGTTGAAGTAACAAAATTTGCATTCATTTTGCTTGAAACAGAAATGCTACAAGCTGCACAGCCAAAAATGTGGCTATACTAGTCCAAAGGCCAGCAAAAAAGTTAACTCCTAATTCAAGATAGAAATTGAAGCACAACAAAAGCATCAGCTAGTACAATTGATAGCCCAGGAAGCAGGCCAAATGTCTCTGTCCTTGACTACGTAGAAAAAGAAATCTATACATGAGATAAGTAAAGATAAAATTACTGTATGTTCAGTTGTAGAATTCTGATCCAAGGCAATTTTGCCAGGAAGCAATTTTCAGAATAAATGGATATTTCCGTATCTGAGGGATCAGTCTTGCTGCTGCCATGGAAACAAAAAGAATAAATCCCATGCACGCTTTTAAAATGCATGTTGGTGACATCAAGGATTAAGGAAAAGGTAGAACAAACTAAACTAAAATGTACCAAGGACTTCTGTATGATATGCAAAATGTCACTGAGCCCCTATTCTTCTCACTTATTCCTTTATTTAGTATGAATAAATTAGTAAATTATTAGAACATTTCTGATTTTAAACACAACAAATGCAGTGCCCCTGCTGCTTCGCTTCGTATATTTGGTGTTTCACAAGACTGCATACCAGTGCTGAATAAGGGTACAGAGACATGTGACCTAACATACACAACAGTGGTAACAGCTGACTCTTAGTAATGCTTTTAACACTTTTAATGATATTAGCTGTTAGCAGCTAACTATGCTATGCACCCATGAACTCCTGCCCCTAAGCAATCTTTTTTCCTTTTTTTTTTTTTTTTCATCAAAGCTGCCTCTGCAGCTGAGTGATCCCATGTTGCTGGTTGCAGCTGCTGGTTCCAGGCTCAGGGCTCTTTTGCAGATTTCCCCTCCAGCAGCATTCTGCCTCTTCCCATTTAAGAGCAGAGCCTCTCCTTTTTTTCTGCACCAGCAAGAATCCTTTTTCAGTGTCACCTGCTTTCCTTCTCCCTTCTTTCAGTGCCAGGCCAAAGGGAGGGCTTGTTACCTATTGAAACCATTAGCAGCAAACCTTGACTGCTCAGAGTCCTTGATGGTCTTTTAGAAGCTCAGCGGGTACTTTTCAGACAAAAAGCAGCCACATCAGCTGCCTTCAAGTAGCATGATTGGGTCAGAAAGGAGCAAAACCAAAGCATCCTCTGAGTGGAAAAGTCATCACTTCTACATATGATGGAACCAACTCCCTGGCTTCTGCCCAGGAAGGGTAGGGTAGAAGCAGGGTATGGGAGACAGATGTGGTACTGCAGTCTGAATGATCGTGTCTTAAGTTGCTGGTGTACATTATCACTTCAGTGGCATGTTACCTTCCCCTGACATGAATATTAACTTGTCAACAGAACTGGGAGATGATTCACAGCTCCCTGATAGCTAATCACTGTTCTTTGTGTCAAGAAGTTTACAGGTGCAGGAGAGAAACTATTGCTTTTCTGCATTTACCAGGCAACACATCATCAGAACAGTAGAGGAAGTCAGGGCACTTCAAACACCATAGTGTTATTGAAGTCACTTTTTCTTCCCTGACTACTCTCTCGCCCACTGATGCAAAGAACCAGTAACTGCACATAGCAATAGCAAATTATATCTTCCCTGGAGCAAAATGAGGATTCAGCCACAGCCAGCAAATTGGTGCAAGGTGGGGTGTGTAGATGTTAGAAAAGCTTCCAAAGAGCATTTCCACCTTGAAACCTGTTGCAGCAAATGACAGAGGCCCATGTAACTCAATAATGCTGAGCAGCACAATTTCCTTTGTGTGCAGGTATGAGTTACATTATCCCGGATGAGACTTTGGTGCAGTTTTTCATGATGTAATCCCATAGTCTAAACATTAATTGGTTGCACATCTCTAAATTTTTATTCTTTCTTCATTGGCTTTTGATTCAGCAAAGCTGTGTGGACTGTACGCATTCAGCATGTACACCCATAATGGTGACACAATCATTTTGAAAATGGCATTACAGAATTCTGTTCAGTGAGATTTTTGGGCATTTTTTGCTTATCCTTTGTAACTGTTAAGATTTGATGTCTATAAAAGTTAGTTTTATTCCATTTGGAACCTCTGTCAATCCAGAAAAGTTACAAAAATATAAATCTGAGAACAGCTTCGATTGTAATATTGTCCATCTCCTGTACCACCTAAGACCAAAGTTATCGGTGTCATTTCAGATATGTTAGCCTAATGTAGTAGTATTTCCACAAAACCCATACCAGTGTTTTACTAGTATACTGATATAAGGACTTCTTTTTTTTTTTAATCTACCCTGAATGATCTTTGCTGCAGTTTAATCCTAAATCTTCTTGTTCTACTCATCACACACATGGAACCATATGTTCATAGAGGGCCATTCAGGAAGGTCGCAGAGGACACCCTTTGCAGAAGCTTTACATGTATCTGAAAACTGCTGTGATGGCTTTTCCTCATGCTCTTCAGTTTGGTCTTTTCTAGACCAAGTAGCTGTTATGAGTTTTATTCCATTTCTACCTATGCCACGCATTCTCAACATATGTTGATTTTTATTCCTCTTCTAGTATTCTAAGCCGTCTTCGTCTCTCCCAGCCTACAATTTCCAAGGCTGAATGCAGTACTCCCCCCAGTAACCAATATCTTATGAACATCTTAAAATGGAATGTTTTCTGGTTTTCACAGGCAATACCTCCCTTGTCTGTATATTTGAGTGTTGCCTTTTTTGCTTCTTACAGCATTACCTTCTTGATATCTGCTCAGCTTTGTAACATACTGTAATGTCCAGGTCCTTTTCAGCAGTACAACCAGCTGTCCTACATCCTTTATATTTGCAGGTGATTACTTCCACCTGTATTCTATGGATGTACCTTGAAGATAATAGAATCATATAATCATAGATTAGTTAGGGTTGGAAAGGACCTGAAGATCATCTAGTTTCAACTGTCTGCTACTGGTTTATTGTTATGCTTTTCCAGACATCTGTCCCCTGTCTCTTTTGCCCCTCATCTTCACCTTTTCAATCAGCTCCTTCCAACTGACTGGTGATTGATTTTTCTCTGGTTTTTTATATTAAAAAGTCACCACTGATGAATAACAAGAACTTGCTTCATAGCGTTTGTCCTTTTATATTTTGATTTTCAGCAGTTGCCTCCCTAGTTAAGCCTTCTTTAACAACAGGATAATGAGTCAGGCAGTTTTAAGCTTTTTGGACTATCTGTGATTTCTTGTCAGGGAAATACAAGCTGTATGCTTTAGTATGCAGGTTAGGAAAATCCCTATCTAGTAAATTTGGTAAATAAAAGTAAGTCAGACATCTCAAGACAGGGATCTATTGCCCTCAAAAAAGCAATGCTTTAGATCAATAAGTTAATATTTTGGATATATGCCATATTTATAAAGTCACAAGATGCATAAAATGTATTTTATTTAATATTCATCTCACATGAACAGTATGGCTCATTAAACAATGTAGCCATATAGGAAGGAGAATAAGTATGGTATTATTTGTCTAAAGGTTGGTTATATAGTTACAGATCCTGCAGGTTCTGCTTCTTAATTAACACTATTATCCTGTTCTGGAAATCACCAGTAAGTCTTGTTCATCCAATTCTGATTTCAAGCTTTATAGTACATCCATAGCATATTGGCAGCTGTGTTAGTGCTTTCCTCCTGGTGTTAGCCAGGCTTTCATCAATCCTAACTTCCTCTGCATGTTGGACTTCAGAGTGAACAGTTACACCCTTGATATGCAAAGGAATAACTTCTTTTCTTTTCTTTTCTTTTTTTTTTTTAACACTACCCTTCCCAAATAGCTCACCCCACTTTAATATAAAATCACTTTAATTTGAATAATTTCTTTAAATGTTTGTTACAATTATCATCATATTATCATTCTATATTAAAACTTTACCACCTTCTTTTTATTAGACATAATAGGCACCAGTACACATAGCAGCCAGATGACCAGAGCTGTTGATAATCTCAGTCTTCCTTTTTCTTTTTCTTATGATCCTATTGCCAAGATTGTCTGGTTATTTTTATCTTTGAGTGACTGTTGTACATTCTTATCTACGGTCTTTTGCCTCCTGTCACCAGATGCAAAATTAAGCTTCTCTTTACTAGAATACTGAGCGAAGCTGCAGAGAAGGTGGTGAAATGAGAGTTCTCCTTTTCCCTTCCTTTTATCTTCATCAAAGAACAAAGGTGGAGATTAATTGAGATGGTAATGTATCATAAGATAGCCAAAGTTTAAAAAATAAAGAAAAAAAAACAAAAAAAAAACCAAAACAAAACAAGGAACACATTATCCAAGTAAGACAGGAGCCTAGGATTAATATATTCTTTCTTTGTCTCTATATCATTGTTCAAATAATTTGCCAACTAAAAAAACTTTCAAAACAAAACAAACAAACAAACAAAAAAAAAACACACAAAAAAGACCTTTCTGTTGATTCAGGACTCCAGTTTTAGTCTGCTGTTTTCATTATGAAATTCAGGTGAAAGCAGTTGGGTTTTTTTTCCCCTGAAAATTCTTACAATTGCCTTTCTATGGAGAAAAGGCAAAAATTACTTACTGTAACATTTTAAAAATTAAATACTGTTAGAAAAAGTAAAGTTTCATGCAATAAATTAATTCATATTATTTCATACAAAAAAACCCTCCAAAATCTGTGTTTCATAGCTCATTAGTAAAATCTAAGTATTCTGCAGGACCTCTAGACCTCACAAGATTAAGTAACACTATTTAACCTCTTACATATAAAACACTGGACAACCTTAACTTAATAAAAGAAACAAATTAAAATTAATTCTGTCGCAAAAATACCTCAAAGTAAAAAAAAAAACAATGAAGGTCAAAGTGGGAAAAAATAAATGAGCAGAATCAAATTTGTTTGTTGAAAAATTTGTCTTGCTATATATAATGAAATAAAATTAAATACGAGGGAAAGAAACCCAGAAAAAATGTTGGGAGAAAACAAGATCATGTGACTGTAAGAGATTTTTGTCTTGTGTTTGCTTTCATTCTGCCCTTTTAGAAAGATCAGTAACTGAATCTTAGAACCTGTTTTTAATTTTGGTACTGGATGCAATTTTTCTGAAAGGCTAGGCTATTATTTAATAGTTAGTGTTCTTACAAAAAATACTTGAATTATGTGAATATCAATGTTCATTTGTAAGTAATCTCTAAAATTGGCATGTTTGAACAAATCAATTATTCCATGCACATGTATGATTTGAACTGTAAACTGTTCTGAAACTGCATTTTTAGCAATGAGTTAATTATGGATTGCGAACTTTCCAAATGAAGCTAAACGCTATGATAGAGATTTACTTGTTTAGTCTTTAAAGAAACAGTAGTGGGGTTAAATTAATTTCTGATTTATCTAAATGAAAATGTATTAGTGTTAGCAGGAACATAACTTGGTTCACTATATTTTCAAATATATTCAGCCTATCTGCTTATCATTCTAAGAATTAATATGTAAACCTCTTCACATAAATTATTTAAAATACTTTGTAAATTTAATGGTCTTTTTAATCTACTGCTTGTAATCATACACAAGTGTGTCCATATGAGTGCATACTCAAACATGCACAATATAATAAGGAAATAATATTTAATCTTTTGAATTTGTCTGTTGGAGTACATATAGAAATTATTATTTCTTACACTTCAAATTTGTAAATTCTATGCAATATATCTCACATAAATAATAAGCACTGCAAAAAAAAGCTCGCATTTTTTTACACATCATAATATATATTTATTTTTAATTTTTATTGTAATGTTGCAGTTGCAATATCATATAATTGCTGTGGCTGAGAAAATACTTCCCTTAAAGCTCATAATTTCATGTGTGTTTCATATTTTAATAAAATACCCTTTGCCATGAAGTTTTTTATGCCTCTTGTTAATCCAAATATTTACTTAAAAATCTAAGTTGTTAGTGTTCCTATCTGGTTATCTTGAGTTTTGAAAAAGAATATGTCCTGTACACACAAGTGTGCTTGTCAACTGGAAAGTAGCATTGCTGAAGCAGAATCAAAAGGTACCATGTTTGCTGTTTCTTGGTGCTTCCAGAACAAATTCAAGTTTACAAGTAAAACCATGTTTTCGTTCCCTCTGTTCTCTGTTTGTGCTCATCTCTCATCTCCTTGCTACCACATTCACTTACCCGTTTTGTCTTCATAGAATCATAGAATGGTTAGGGTTGGAAAGGACCTTAAGATCATCTAGTTCCAGCCACCCTGCCATAGGAAGGGATGTCTCACCCTAGACCATGTTGCCCAAGGCTCTGTCCAACTCGGCCTTGAACACCACCAGGGATGGAGCATTCACAACTTCCCTGTGCAACCCATTCTAGTGCCTCACCACCTTCACAGTAAAAAACTTCTTCCTTATGTCTGACTTGAATTTCCCCTGTTTAAGTTTGAACCCATTTCACTACAGTCCCTGATGCAGAGTCCCTCTCTGGCATGCTTGCAGGCCCCCTTCAGATACTGGAAGACTGCTATGAGGTCTCCATGCAGCCTTCTCTTCTCCAAGGTGAGCAGCCCCAACTTTCTCAGCCTGTCTTCATACGGGAGGTGCTCCAGTTCCCTGATCATCCTCGTGGCCCTCCTCTGGACTTGTTCCACCAGTTCCATGTCCTTTTTATGTTGAGGATGCCAGAACTGGACACAGCAGCCTAACTGGGATCTCCCAAGAGCAGAGTAGAGGGGCAAAATCACCTCCTTCAACCTGCTAGTCGCACTTCTTTCGATGCAGCACAGTATACATGAGTGCACACTGCTGGCTCCTGTTCAGTTTCTCATCGACCCCAAGTCTTTCTCTGCAAGATACTTCTTAGGTTACTTTTATTTTTTAACTTCTGATACTTTTATTTTTTAACTTTTGAGCACAAGATATGGAACCTTAGTATTTTTTAACTGCTATTCAATGAATCTTGAGCCTGAAATGCAAGCTTTTCAAGTCTGAATCTCTTTTGAGGAACATTTTTGACTGCTAGTATCTGGAGGCATATAATTTTTAGACATGTGTTTTACCTTTTTTTCAAATGAAGCAATATAAATATTCATAAATCCTCTATATTTTCATTGTGTTGAATTTTCTTCTGTTGTGTATTTTATCAGTACAGCATTTAAAAAATTTTCTATTTTTCATTCTAGACTAAAACTTAAAATTGAATTGAACTCTGAATGATTAGAGGGGGAGAAAAATTATAAAAAACAAACAGTGCAGGCCTCTAAATATTGCTTTCCAGTGTCATGATTTTATAACCCAATATCTTCCAGCCTGCCAGACCTAGGAAGGATTGCCATCTCTCACTGCAAGGGAAGACTTTCCTCTTTCTAACGTGATAAAACATCCATTCGAAGTCAGATGGTTCATGAAATACTGAAAATGAAACCTATCACTAATCCAAGAGTTAATATTGGCTGCATAACAGGACAGTGGAGGTCTCTCATTCCTTCACTTCTTGCTCTAAACTGCAGCTGTACAGAATGGGGAAAGACAGAGACATTCATATTTGGAGAGAAAGGAAAAAATATCTTATACTGGATTCTGAAATTTCTTCTGAAAAATGTTAAAAGTTAATTTCAAACACTGTCTCTGTATTATTATTATTAAGGATGAGCAGTATGTAGGCTCTTCTAAAATTTTCTTCAAAAACAATGTAGGAATTTGGAGTTTTGGGGGTTTTTTCCCCTACAGGATAGAGCTAGTTAAAAATGGAAGGATATAAGAAACACCTCACACTAGACTATATTACCCAAGGCTTTTCAGCCTTCAGTTATTGAATACTTGCATATTCTTCTAACGACATGTAAGTAAATTCATAAAAACTCAGCATCTAGATAACTAAACATGTCAAGTAGTTTTCTCATAATCTATTTAACAAAATGTAAAAGACATCCCTGACCCCATGTTAGGCTTTAAGTCAGTGGTTATATATCTTTACACAAGGTACAGAATGAAAAAGTAAACTTGCAGTACCTTAGACAGTTTTACCTTTGCTGTGGCTTTTTCATGTTTGTCATGCCGTAGGCATTAGACAATATCAGCCAGATGGGTTTCTTAGTATAGATATGTATCTAAATAATTAGATAAATGATGCTTAGACATTCCTGGGCCTGATATGATTATGCTTCAGAGCAAACGCCTGCTGTGTGGCAAAGGCACAATAAACATTTTGTATACATCACACTAGCTAAAAGAAGGCATGATTGACATATTCTGCTTGAAGAAGCCATTGCTTTGGGATTTTTTCACTGCAACACAAACAGAAACAAACGAAAACAACCCCCAAAACCAAAATCAAACAATAGCCCTCTCCCTCATAGCATTTTTACTCAACCATACAGAGAAATACAGTAGTCCGGTGAGGGTGGATGTGTATGTGAATATGTAACTGCCAAAACCTCACAGGTTTAGGAGAGCATGTACTTACCAGAATGTGTTAATACAAACCAGGGTGCTTACATTTGTGTGTACAGAGAGACAACTTGCAGTCCTCTTAGCCATTACTTTAGACAATTCATATCTTTTTAATTCAGTGTGGTCACTTTCTGTTACTTAAATCTCCAGAAAAAAGCTGTCCACTAGGCTCATAAAAGGAAATGTCATTTCACTAGCTAATAATGTTTAGTAATTCTAATGAGGTGGTGCCCTAATGTATTAATATACAATAATTTGCTTTTTTGTAGAATCAATCTCTTCTCTGTATTGCAATAGCTGTGACCTATTTCAGAATTGCCAGGGCAACTTCTGCACTCCGTTCCAGGGCTCTCCACACCTGTGATTGTGCACACATACAATAAACCACACCATGTCCCATCTCTAACCTTCTGAAAAGATTACATTCCTTTCTGTCTCTTTGGTTTTCAGTACACTTATTCTCCTTCTTTCCAGTCATTTAACCTTTAACTAGCTCCAAGATACACGGCTTAATTATGATCATAGCAGCAAGTGACCTTAAAGGCTTTTCCCTGGTTAACAGGACTGACTTTTACTTGATTTGTCTGCACCTCACTGTTTTCGACTACTAGTCTTACAAGGGAAGTGAAGCAACTTGTTTTGTTAAAGCAGAGAAGAAAGAAATAATAAAAATAGTAATAGTAAGAATAATGAAAATGAACAGCTTGGTAAAATTATTTCCTGCTGCTTTTGCAGACATTGTCAGTGGTCCTCACCCTTAATAAATCCCGGCAGGTTGACGGACTGAGCAGCAATAGTGTGAGAAACAGCCCACAGAGTAGAGCGAGGTTGGTGTTTCACGTTTACCAACCACCAGGCATGTTATGGCTAGGGAGCCCTTTCAGCTCTGACAAAGTGATGCTGCTTAGTAATACCCAATCTGTTCCATGTCTGGAGAGTACATTGGCAAATAACATTTACAAAGACTAAAGAAAGAACTGTAAAAAATGAAAAGGATATAGCAAATGGAAGGAAAAAAGAGTACAAGTATGGTTTTCCCAAGTAATTTTACTTTTGTGTATAAACAAAGCGCTTGGTAAAAAGAAGAAAAGGAAAAAACAAAAAAACTAGCTCTGTCAGATTGGAGCTCTTTATCAAATTTCACTGTATCAGATTCCACAGGCTGGATTTGCATTTGAGACAATGAAAAAGGAGAGAAGTTCATGTCTGTTTTGCAGGGTTTTTTACACAGCAGTTCTGGCATAATAGCTTTTCAGTGTACCTAGGTTAATCTCCTAATTTAGGAAATCAGTATTTTTGCATGGTTCATATAATTATTAATCTCTAATGCCATGATTTGAATTTCTGTGAGTTGGCTTATATTTCCTGAGTTTAGAATACCTTGTCTGCATGTTCTCATGACTGGTAACATTTGCATATTCCTATGTAAAATGTTTAGCAGGCCTACCTCCCTAACTGAAGGCAAAGGTTTCCTGGAGAAAAAAAGAATGAACAGAAGTCTTAAACTCCCCTCTGAAAACTTTAGGGATATCCACCATACCTTCTTTCTTTTTTAGCTTGGAAAGCTTTATTGAAAAAGCAGGTGAAATAGCATGAAAGTGTTTACATAAAACAGAAAAGAAGGAGATACAGACATAAAATTGCACGCAACTTCAGATGGCATCTTTTGAAACAGGTCTTTTTTTAAATACCGAGAATGTTGCCATTGCTGCTTAGAAGGAAATGGGAAGGCTGAATACTAAGGAACACTGTTTTAAATTAAAAGTTTTGTACATCAGCACGTGTAGTGCAATGGAGATTTTAGAGTGGTAAAATGTATTACATTAATAAAACCATGTGTCATGGGTTCAGCAGTAGCAGTCATTTTTTCTCCTTCTTAGTGGCTGGTGCAGCACTGTGTTTCTAA
>WYDI02010634.1:0-23543 GCA_009867235.2 Psittacus erithacus | reverse complement strand
CGCAATAAATGAGCAAGCTCCATCACTCATATTGAGTTAGTGTCTTGACTCCGGCCGGTCTCCTACATCTGGGTCCCTACACTTGGTCATCTGCTAAACACCACTACAATTGCTGAAGCACTCAGCAATTTGCAGGGCAGGTGAAAGATACATTAGGCTGGAAGGAAAATTCTGGCTTCAGAAAAGGCAAGGGAAAGTAAAAGTTAATGGAATATCCGCTTTGTTTTATCATCACTTCAACAGGTTTTTCTTCTCAACCAAGAAACCCAGAATTCAGTACCACATGGCTTATTAAATCTGATATTCTACAAACATGGATTCATGAGCTGTGCCTACACAAGTTTATTTTCAACAGAGATCATTCTATGACCTCTCTTCTTTCTGCAACTAAATTACAGTGAGCTCATTAGATTATGGAGATTAGTAACCTGTAGGCAAAAATAGAAGCAGAAACAGGCAGCAATATCCAAATGACTTCAATAAAGGGGAGCATGAATTCTCTTTTTTATGCCTTTTATGAGAAACCTCCACTAAAGTAGCAGTTTCTCTAAAGGGAACTAGTGGATGCCATTAGAAGTTTTACTTAGTCATACTACACCAATGCAATTTTGCACACCTTATGTACACCTCTCTCACCTTGGGACAGAAATGGGTAATGTGTTGGACTGCAGTCAGGAGATCAAATCTGTTAATTGTCTATTGAACAAAAAATTTGGGACTTTAAATCTTCTCTGAGATAAAGCATGGTATGAAAATGATGTATGGGGAATTTAGTGACTCTAGAGAAAGTGATAAATATTCATTGAAAATAAGCTATAAGGATAAGAAAATGCCTTTTTGGCAAGTAAGATGCAATTTCAATACCTTATGGGGGATTATTTCAGTTACATGTTTTGAATTAATTAAAAAAAGACCTTAGAAGTGAAAAAAAGCCAAACACTTGTGAATAGACATAGCTAGAAAATAAGATTTCTATTTTGTGGGAGTCTCTGATGGTTTGAAAGTTATTTTTCATCTGGATTGGAATGAAAATTTTACATTTAGAGTGATAAGGAACATCATACACATTATGGGAAATACATGTTCAGGATCCTGCTGTTACTTGTTCAGAGATGTCACCTGAATGTCTGTGACTATCTTTTTGTCTGTATTTTGATAGCTAATTTTATTCTGGAGAAAATTTCTCTGTGAATGAGCATGCCCACTTGCAAAAGTAGTTCACTTACAAAAAATGCTCAAAGCAGTCGCATTCGTGAAACACTGATTTTTATCTCATTATGTCTCTCCGTCTATTTCTGATGTAAATCATTCTCACTTTGTAGCTCTTTGGTGAGAGAGTAGCTTGTGTAAATTTAAATCAGTGGTTGGGGTGTGTTGCAATCAGTAATAATGCTCACATGCTCCCAGCAGCTCACAGGGACTGGCACACCAATTTTTTAGGAAAATTGGAGCTTCTGTTAAAATGAGGCTGAAATCTGACCACCACTAAGGAGAAATAACTGCTAACCAAATTCTCACATGGTGTCTAGGCAGTGAAGCTTACTTTGAAAACAATCTTCTTGTCTGCCTCTGTCAAGCTTTCCACTTGTGTAGATCCAGAGCTGCTCCACTTTTTCCTGATGGTGGCATCTTTGTTCTTGGATTGTGCTGTCATTACCATGCCTAGTGTCTTCATCCTTAGGAATTTCTGACCCTGACTGGCTTTCCATTAGCCTCACTGACATAACAGCAGTGACACAAGGAAATGGCTGCAAACTCCAAGAACTGTTTTCCATAGGAAGCAATGGCTTGTCTCTCGGTGCTGATTGTCCTGCATGAGGCTATGCCCTGTTAGTGATACTTAATTTTTCCACTGATGATTATGTTACTAGTCACTGTAAGTGTAGAAAGCTCTCAATATTATTGTTAAACACAGGAAAGTGATTTTTGGCTGCAGAGTCTTCTCTCATTCCGCAATTCTTTCATTCAGTTGAAGAGTTAGTACAGAGCATTGCAGATAGTGCTGTGGAACTGTGGGCTACTCAGCTTCTGAAAGCAGCTGATTGCTGGCTTTCTGAAGAAGCAGGCTTTTTGCACCATTTGCCTTAAAAAGATGCCCTTGAACATCGTCTCCCAAAAAAAACCTTAAACAAAACCACAACAAAATGCACTGAAAACATAAAATGGAGTTGAAAAAAAAAATCTTTTTTGTACTCATCCATATTCCTTCTATCTACCTCCTATTATCCATAAAAATTCTTCTAAAGTTCTCATCACAGTGGTGCTTAAGTGTCACAAATTCAACTTTTTCCCATCGATGGAACTATAAAAATATCTTCTATGGTTTTCGATCAGTGAATCAAAATATAGCAATTATAAAACTGTAATTCAGAGTATGACAGCGTGGCACATATATATAATAAGTAGCTGGTATTTTTTTTCCAAGTTGTTATTTTCAACTGGTTTAATTTTGCAACTTACCCTCATACTTCATAAAAATAGCATACACGTTATCCTGACAAACAGTTAAAAACTGGACTTGAAGTTACAAAAATGGAAAATTTGCTTCAACTGTATTTGACTGCAACCTAATGCTACTGCTGATGGTTTGAAAGAAGATTTGCCATTCCTCTAACTATAAAGACAGCACTGCTGAGACTGCAAGAATAAGGAATACTCATCAAAACACCAATTTTGCTCACAAAGTAAGAAGAAATTACTGCCAAATCTATGGGGAATAGATAGTGAGATTATCTTAGCTGTAAAAAAAAACCAAAAACCAAACCCCCTCAAATCAAAGTCAATATAATAAATAGAGTTAACTCAGCGTTTTAATAGGTGCATCACACATTGCTAAAAAATATATCTTGGAAAATCAGGCTCTGAGCTTCCCTCTGAAACAGTTAAAAAAAAAAATCGCAGCTACTATGTTTCTGTATTTACAATTTGAAGGATTCAGTGGCCTCAATTTATATATTTTCCTGTTTTATGTATGCTCCCTTAGAAAAGAGGAAAAGAATCAAGACAAAGAAATAATCCGATATTTGTGTTGGTTTGTGACTACTGGAGAGTCTTCTACTTTCACTTTTCAGCCTTCTTCCTTTGTGAATATTCCTCAAGAAAATGAATTTCTAAAAGTTTTTATCAAAACTGGTCAATCATTTAAGGCCTACACAACAGTATATTCCAAGGTGCTCCAGCATTTTTGTATAATGCTCACTAGTTTTGATGCTGGATGCCTGTATAGCAAAAACTAGCACAGATGGGATCTTTAGAAATAAGATGAGGAAAAGTCAAATGAAGGACTGAATAAAAGATAATTGGATTTATACATCAGTGTATAAATACATTTATGCATTTATAAATCAGAGAAAGATAGAGTGCCTTTTGTTCATAGCCATGAACTAAGAGTTTTTCACTAACACACATATATACTTTTGCAGAAAAAAATACGGAGATAATTCAGCCCACCACATAATTATGAATATCTTAGCAGTGAGAAAGGTATTTGCTAGAAAGACCAGGGTCTTTCTCCTTTCAGACTTGGCAGCTGAATTCAGATACCATTATGCCCTGCAGAGGGTGAGCAATTCCTTAACATAGGATACCTCTCATTTATGGTTCAGGAGAAAAGGCTGAGAGTAACTTATGTGTAGTGCATTGTGTATGACCATAGGCAGAAACTGAGGTGATTGAAAAAGCCATCAGTCTCTGAGAGGGCATGTGAGAATGACACTTGAATAGCCATGGAGATTCTCTACTTACATTGCATGTAGGTTATGGTCCTTATGCTCTAGTCTTGCCTCCTGTATTTAAGTGTAGTACCTGAGACTCCAGAAGCAAAGTTGGACTAAAGGAATAAGGGCAACAGCCCATTATTTGACTCTGAAGGGAAGTGAAATGGAACAGCTCCTTGATATTCAGGCTGACTATTTAGAACAGTCTTTGGTCTGTGCAGTCCTTTAAATGTGGGATGGGTCAGAGAATAATTTCGCATCATTAGCCACCAGGCAGTTTTGTCTCTGATATCCTCTTTGATCTCAATGGACTGCCATGTGTATTTAATATCCCTGCAAAGGATCATGCCATGAAAGACAAAAAATTCACACCAGCATCAAATGGGCGTCCCAGGCAATACTGATAATTATGACAGAAAGGCTACTAAAATAGCAGGAAAAAAAAAAGTAATTATACAAAAAACACTTCAGATTCATAGGAGTTTGAATATTGCGCCCTGAGAAAACTGAGCTATGGTGGCTACCATTACCTTGCTTTTTCTGAGTTGGTAGAGTGGGGCCTCAGATTAAGCATCTGCTTGCAACTTGTGCCTGAGGTCACAAGAATGGAAGAAAAGTCACACCACTGTGCCACAGCTTTATCCTCATCCTGAAGGGGTGAGGTCCCTTCATACTTGGGGTCTAGGGTGACTAGTCTAAATCCACCTCTGTCCTATATGACAAGAAGTAAGGGAGGTAGGCAATTGGAAGAGTAGGGGCAAACCTTCAGACAATCTTTCATTGCTGTTATCTGGTAAAGACATCCATCCTTAATGCTACATTAAAACTAATGAGGTTTTTATGAAAATAGCCCAGAAGGAATCTAGAGTGCTTGTAGGCATCCTTTTATGACTCAGATGTTCCCATCAAAACTGCTGTTGCATTTGTCAACTCTGATGAATGAGGTTATTGACTGAAGACATCTCTGTCCTAGTCATATCCACAGAAAATGGACACCTGAGAGGTAAGCATAAAAGCCTGTGACATTAGCCTTCACAGCTTTTCCAGAAGGATTATATTCGTATATATAGATTTTAATATATGTATTTATATAGGGAAATACATGCACACATGTGCATGCATATATATCCATCAAAAAAGTTTGGTTTGCTTAAAGTTGTAGATGAAAGTTGGAATTGATTTTTATTTAATGAGCTGATTCATCCTAATGGATAGTACAGTGCTTTTCTCTGCATTCTGGCTGCAGAAAATGCCACAAGCCTGTTACTTAATATAACATTGGGCTAGTTGAGGAGGACATCCATTACAGAAAAACACAGAGATCACAGAGCTTAGTTTAGAAGTCTGGCTTCCTTTGCAATCCTCCTTTCATCTCATCTCCTTATGTTTGTGTTTTTTCTCCATTCTGCTTCTGCAAGGAACAATGATGAAAGAACATTTGGTGTAATCTTTGGCAATCACTTTTTTTTTTCCCAGTTAATTTTCTCATGTACCAAACGAAAAGCCCAACTCTTTGAGTAGATGGTGGGTGAGATTTCCCAATTACCAGTGAACATTTTGGTATACACATAATTACACAAGAGAGACAGATATTTTATTATATATACGCTAAGAGTACCTGACTCCCTTGTGTAATCATGTGTATAGATGCTCTCAGATGCCTTTTATGTGTCTCAGATGCTTTTTATAAGAAAGAAAAAGAAGCTTTCACAAAAATTAATTTGCCCCAAATGTGTTGTTAGACTTGAAGGGGCCAGTTGGTAGAATTTAGATCTAAGAAAATCTACCAAGTTTGAGTGATAACTGCTTGGGGAACTGAAACCTACAGAGACAACAGTAGCCTATCAGTTGCCATCTATTTCTAATTGTTTGTTTTGGACTTGATTTCTTTCAATAAATGTGGTAATAAGATTTAAGGATTGAAGACCACACATGCAATTGAAAAAGCCATTAAGGGAGTCTTTTAAAGAGAAGCAATAAAAAAGTGACATCAAGTATTCACAGAAGAAATACAGAAAATTCTCATGAAGTATAAACTTGAATCGTAATATAAAACTTCTGTGCTTTGGAATATGTGTTTTCTGGGATATGTGAATATTCACAAGTTATCTGACAGTTTTTTCATTTTGACAGTAAGGTGTTATCAAATATTACAGATTGAAGATACCTCTGCTATCAGTGATAGGTAAAAAAATTCACGAAAAGCTGAGGTTTTCAAACAATAATTTCAAAAGAAAATTTCTTAGACAGTGAAGACTGAATGGTAATCCTGGCAGTTATATTCTGTAAGGAGTCAACAAAATAATCTAATCTAGACTCCAGCAAGATACAAGCCATAGATAGGATCCCTTAGAGCAACAATGAATCACTTCTTACCTTGGCTACAATCCCCTTTTCATCCAATACAGTGCATAGAAGATGTGGGCTTTGATGTGGTGATTATAATATTGAACTGAGTTAAGCTTACAGTGGAAGTGATATTTTGATTATCAACTACTTGTGTTTTAGCAGCTTACATTGGAAATTAAGCTGCTTAGGCTTCATCTCAGTTTCAAACTTCATCGTTTTTCTGTAAAGTGAAACTGGCATATCTATAGGTTTTGGGGTTTTGGGATTTTTTTCCTAAGAAAACATGGAGGATAAGGTATTTCATATTGACTTTTTAGAGCTACAGTAGCTGAAAAAGTTTTGAAATTTTAATTTTTGGTGTTTGTTCTCCAGTGAAAAACTGAATTCCTCTACCTTTAAGAAAATGGAACTGATCATTGCACATGAAGATTTCCTTTTCTTCCTTAGATGCAACTCTTGCTTTTCTGGACAGTGCACTGAGCATTCCTTTTTTTCATGTTTGTGTGTTTCTTTGAGATACAAGTTTCACAAGAGGATTTTCATACTTTCAGAATATATGCTTTTGTAAATTCCTAGATATAGTGCCCCAAATACACTAAAGGTATAATAAATGGAGTTGCAGTGACCTTCACTTTGCAAGCTGCTTAATTGTTAAAAGAAAGTGACGCTTGTGGAAAAACCAGACACCTAAATTATGTTTATGCATTTTCCACACACTACCTGTATTGTATTACACAAATGTTTTTTTCAAGACCACTAAAAAGTTACCAAGAACCCATATGAAAAGGTCAAGTACTGGTGTTGTATGCAAGCAATTCAAAATTGTCTATGAAAAGGAGAAATCAAAGGCATATAATATGGTAAATTGAGTATCATTGTGAATGAAGTAATTATTTGTCAGTTATTCATGGTTTCTGCTTTAATAGATTATTTTCCTCATCGTTGTAGTATATGGATTATGCAGCTGGTAAAACAATGTAGTTGTTATATATCTGCTGTAAATTTTATTTTTTCTTAAGCATTAACTTCTGCTGGGAAAAATGCCTACTCTGCGACATCAGTCTCATACCAAATAGAAATGAATAAATTCAAGATAATGGTACTCCCAGTTGTCGGACCCTTTATAATGGCTTACATGAATATTTCAATCATCTAAAATATCACACTGAAAACAGCATGTTAGATCAATGTCCTTTGGAAGGCTGCAGCAAGCCCTTTGTGTAATCATAGTTTTGTACACATTTCAAGATACCTGTGTCATAGGAACGTGTCTTTTGAGATAATGTTTGCCAAGTTCCTGTGAGTATAGATTTTGTTAGTTGAAAGTAGCAATAATAGTACAGGAGCTTAATAATAGAACTATATACTGGCAAAAGAGCCTATAGAAAAGGAAAAAAATAATTCCACAATGCATGCTTGACTGTTTCTCATGATTCTGATGGTAACTTTATCACTTTCTTTAGTGTCAGCTAGATATTTATGTGTTTCAAATGACATATAGGAACAGTTATTTTCCCTGTTGCCAGGACTAAAGAAAGTCATGAGGTACTTTAGAATGGTCTTGTACTTAAAAGCAGAAGATCCACCTTAAGAAAATTGCATGTTAAACTGCTAGCAACAAATTGAGACAGAGACAGATTCAAGGGAAAAAAGGTCATTGTCAATGTTACTGGGATTGCAACATAGCTACTGTCCCTTTTTTTGTATCTCTTTACAAGCTCTCAGAATCTGTGTGGTTTTTCTACTACCACTGCACATGTATTTCAAGACAAAAGGAAAATATAAAGATGGATGATGTGGAACAGTTTACTCACTCTTACCCAAGCCAACAAGAATAAAATGGTAAGTGTTAATGTGCATTCATGTTGCAGAATGACACTCGTTTACTCATTTACTTATCTACTACACCTTTAAATTTCAGAGCTTCCCTTCCAGATAGGGTTCTCAGGCTATTTCGATTGGGAAAAAATTCTATCACCTCTACAGCAAAGGCACTCAGCACATTGTCTCATTGAAGTTTTCTTTTTTTGTTCCCTCCTCTTCTTGTTTCCCTTTATCTAAACTAATCCAGTGCTGTGTGCTTTACTTGATGGACGGGGGAATGAAACAATTTATTTCACAAAATAAGATAATATTGAAGTGGATTTCAGTTTCAAATTCCCAGAGCAAAAACATAATAAACAGAAGACATCAAACCAGCTTGATGTTCATTGGCGAGGGAGAGTAAAAAGCCAGTTCTTTTTTCTCATATGTAGAAGCTTTTTCCCAGAAAAACTGAATGCAGTATTTCCTGACACCCTGTTTGAAGACTTTCTTTCCAAGTACAAAGCAAAGCTAACACAGGGTTCTCATCTAATTACATTTCCCTAAGAAGGGTAGGTGCATATATAGTAAAATAATTTAGAATATCCACTTCATCAGTTGTATCCCATCAAGAGATACCTTGTGAGGAATATCTGCATAGGTCTATATTGTGAGGTAAGTCTGGGTGCTGCTTTGGACCTATAATCACAATTGCTGCCTGGACTATTGAGTCATTTCTTATTGACCTGGGTTACCTTTTCCAAGACCTGAGTCATAAAACGGAAGGCTGCTGAGCATCTGAATTCTGTCTTTTAATATGGTAAATAGTAGACTTGGAGTTCTCACATTTAACAGAAGTTCAATTTTAACTTGCAATAGGTTTCAGAGTTGCTGCCAACAGCTCCTTTGTAAGACCAGCCTATATAAAAAAAAAAAAGTCTTTAATTAAAGAAGCTTAGTAAAGTTTATTTCTGCCATTCTAATTATTACATAAATCTTCAACACATGACCTTAGTCTATGTGTTAATATACTATACAGTCTCTCGTCAGGCACAGTTATACCCTTGCTAGAATATGACGAGAGAACTATATACACCATTCTAAGTAATGTTCAATTTATAGCTTACATGGATACAATATCAACTACTTTGATTTATACTGTATGCCCTCTAGCCATACAATCCAGTGCTCTCCTTGTCTTTTTTTATTGCAGCAACAATTCTCAGTGCATTAGGGTTGCTCAGATTTTCCTATACTAACTACCTGATCTTTCCAGCAAGTTCAAAACTTAAAGGTATTGTGAGACGGCTACTCTGTCCTCTCCTGTCGTCTATTACATTAATGTTCCTCAAAGTCATTCCTGGAAAAGCAGTAATCTGTGACCCATTTTTCCTTAGGCTAAATTGGATGTTCTCAAGTAAGCCAATATATTTAATCCTTTAAAATGAGATCTATGGGAAATCACTGCCTGCAAATTTTAAAAGCACAATCAGTACATTAAACTGTGTGCATTTTTCTTCTGCTTTTCCTTCTCCATTTGCTACCTACACTTTTCTCCAGATGGCATTCATAAGTTCACATATAATATCTTCTCTGATGTTTTCAGAATAGGAAGTCTTTTAGTGCTGTTTTTTCTCCCGAATTGATTATTTATATCCTTGGTAAACAAAAGAGTATCTTTTACCTTATTTCATACAAAGGACAAATGTCCAGTCACACTGTATGTTAGTCTGCTGGTCTGTCTGTTTTCTTGTCTTTTACCCACTGGACAACTTCCTCAACTGAGCAAGAGATGTAAGAAAAACTCCAAGATTATCTTACTGCAAGTTTTATGAAAATAGGAGACTGCCTACAGGGGATAGATATGTCAGTATTCCCTCAGAGAGAGAGAACATTTTGAAGTTGCAAGGGATTTTTAGGGAAGTTTGACAGGAGCACAAAATTATGACACACTCAAAAACTGGCTAACGTATTCTGATCTTCAGAACTGTGCAAGTCTTGTACACATTTATTCCAAGTATATATGCAGATGTATTTTTATACTTTCTATTGAAGTTATAGAGTGTTTCTCCTAGAATATTTTTTTTTCTCTTTTAGTTCTCCTGCGGTGTAACTAGAAGGTGAGTAAAAGGGAATGGCTTTAAGCTGACAGAGGGGACATTTAGGTAAGGTATTAGGAAAAGACTCTTCACATAAGGGTGGTGAGAGAGTGGAACAGGTTGCTCAGAGAAGCTGCGCAACCCTGTCCCTCGAAGTGTTCAAGGTCAGACTGGATGGGGCTTTGATCAACCTGGTCTAGTGGAAGGTGTCCCTGCCCGTGGTAGTAGATGATCTTTAAGGTCCTTTGCAACCCAAACTATTCCACCATGATTCTATGAAACAGCAGTACTGCTTTTCAAGTAATCTGTATCATTCCATTTTGTAACATTCCATCCGGCAGCTGCTCAGTAGGGATACCTCAAACAGATATCACTGTAGACTTGAAACCAACCTAGGGCATCTTAAACATCCAATCTATATAATTCTTAAAAATTATTTAATACCATATGTGGGGTTTTTTACCTGAGAAAATATTCCATTCTGGGAAAGGAAAAAATCCCCAAACAACCCCCTTTTTAAAAAGCAGAATATTTGCATATGTTCTTCCAAGGAATGTTTTTATCATTGTTAGGTCTGCTTTTATTTTAACCTAGCATGGTTTTTGAAGAAAAAGAAGAGAAAATAGAAGTTGACATTCACAACTGATTTTTCTGCCTTCCTAAAATCCAATGTAATGACATTGCTTGTGCAGTTTGTGTTGAAGTAAGATTTTATACTTGTGCCAAAATAAATGGTTATATCCGTTGAAAACATAGATTATAGAATGAGTGGTGGAACAGCTTTTCCTGTCTTTAAATTAAGGCAAAATCTAATTTCTACAGATATGTAGCGTATGCCAACATTTTTTAAACAAGCTCAGCTGTATACACACAGCAATCAAATGCAGCTATGGGGACAATGCCTTATTGACAGCTAAAAACTGACCATGGAAAGAACAGATGAAGCATAGATAGATCAATATTGAAATAAATAGTAAAAGGTCATAATTTTCTTTTATCACTACCTAGAATCAGTGCGAAAATGTCTTGAAAGAGAACAGCCAAATGCAATTTCTCTCCTTTCTATTTTTCAGATATTGATTTCAGTCAAAAAGAAGGCAAAGGGAGAAGAAGAATCTATTTTTCTATAAGACATCAAAAGCTGCCTGTAAGTAAATATTGACACTTAGCAGATGTGTCAGTTTATTGTAAAACAGTTTTCCTTTTTAATCACTGTAATTCTATAAATCTTCATCTGACACATTGGCTTGAGCTTTTTAGACCAGATTTTCTGCATTTCAATGAAAGAAAACAGCAAACCAAAAGCAAACCCAGATCCTACAAAGACTGCTGTACAAATTCCACTATTTTTAAAATGAAATATCACCCCGTTATGCTGTGTAACTTAACAGGTAACAATTATCATTACCCTTCAGCTGTACTAACACACAGACCTTCCTTTCCACCTTGATCACTGTTGTCTTTTAATTGAATCTGAATATTTTATGAGCAAAAGATAGTACGAGCATAGCATTTTGGCCTTGCTAGGTCTTCTTGCTGAAAACATTTTATATGATGCGAGCAGGTGCCTAATTTGAAACTAAGGGATAATTTCATAGCTCTTAGGGAAACAGTGCTTATTAAAAACCCCAAATGCATAGTGTAAGATCATGACTTAATGCAGTGGAAATGAGCAAGTCACCTCCCAGATGAATTCAAAATGACGCTGCAGCAGATGCAGAACTAGTCAGTCCCAACACAATCTGTAGTGAAGGAGCTACCTAACAATGTGAAAATCATGTACTAATAGGAAATCAATCACATATGAAATGAAGCACATATTTTTTAGTCTGCACACTGCTTTCTTTCTTCTGGCTTCTATAGTTCAGAATGGATTGAGACACAAGCACAAAAAAAAAAAAAAAAAAAAGCCAGTAGGAAATCACATAACTCAGTGTCCAAATTCTGTAGCATCACTGTTGAGAATGTTAAACCTAAGTGACTGAAGCTGCATATTCTCTCATGATTTTAACAGGGAATAACCACTTGTTTTATAGAGTGTGTGTTGCTTTTCTAGACATCAGTAGCTTCAGAAACTCACAAAGTATTTACTTTTGTGCATATAAGCTTGATCTTTTAACCCAAATTTAGATGTTTCTGAACAACAAGGGAATAGCGCTGTTTAAATGTAACTTTATCATCTATTAGACGTTTCTGAGAAGAAAGTTATATATCAGGCTATGGACAGGGAGCAAAGTAATACGGAAGCAGATTAATAGCCTCTAGAAGAGACATAGGAATTAATGTTCAGTGAGGCACTAGGCATCATCCAGAATAGGATTAAAAGATGAAAAAGAGTGAAAATAATCTTTTGACATTTGGCTGACTACTTGATTCTCAGTTTACACGTAGAAGGAAGGCAATTGCTATATGATAAACAGGTCAGTACCTGCTCTCTAGGGTGCCTGAAGGGTATTCTAATTAATGGTTGTGTAACATCACCTTTAAATAACTTTCTAAACAGAAGCATCTGTCTCTTCAGCTTCAGGGAAACAGCTTCAGGATTTCAGAGAGCTCATCCTTCTGCCAGCTCCTGCAGTCTCCAGTGGCACAGCAACCTGTGGGAGGTGACAGCTAGCTGAGTAGGTATGGTGCCAAAGATACCTCAGAACCCCAAGAAGCCATGTTTCTTTCTCTTAATTGTTGCCTACAAAGGATTTGTGGCTATAAGGCATTAACAGTGGAACATAAAGTGTATAAAACCTCACAGATGTAGCTTCATATTTGTGGTATTATTTATTTTCCCTGTCTAAACACTGAAAGACAATTTTTTCTTAATCAGGTAGCAGGCATCTGAACTTACAATTAAGCATAAGCTGCTTCCCCAGTAAACCAGTGTTCCTGAGAATGGCTGAAAAAACTGTCATTGAAATGCACTAATTTAGTCTGAATTTATATTGTTATACTAAATAAATTGTTATATCAGTGCAATTTGGAGATGAAATAAAATCTGTATCAGAACCAAAGTGCCATTAACAAACTTTAAAATAACTTTTTAAATTTTGCATATAGTTTTCTACCTCCAGGATAGGGCCTCCTGACTGGTTGGAATGGATGTAAGAGATTTAAAACATTGCATGTGAAAGCAAATGAGAAAACCTGCTTTGATTCCATCATACACAGCAAGCATGGTTGCTATTCTACTGCGTGGCTTTACCTGTACACACATTGATGTGCTAGAACATGCAGAATATTTTCTGATTGCATCCAAAATATGTATTGACATTCACTGTCCACTGGCCTTCTTGCTATCTCCTTCCAAATTATGTTTTAAATAACCTGTGGGAGGTTCTGCTTTCTTGCTGCTTCATTTCAAATCAAAGGATGTTTTAAAAGAAAAATTGAAATGCAGAAAAAGAAACAAAAGAGAAAGCCTTCACTTTCAGCATAGATAAGGAATTATTCCTCTTGTGAGGAAAGGAAAATTATATCTCATTTGGGTTGTTTTCCCTGTTTAGTTCCCTTAAGATGGGTCAACTAATAAAATTAAAAACAAAGATAGTAAACACTTATGTGAATGTATTCTTGATGCTTGATTCCTGTCAAAGTATTTAAATGTCTTAGGCCATAGAGATTTTACCTATTTCCAGGACCACAGCAGAAATAAAACTGCAACAGAGTATTTTTCATCAGATAATACTGATTTGTTGGAACTTCATTGCCACATTTCCTACACATTTACAATTCAGGGTCGAATTTCTGGTCAAAACCAGTGCCTGCTGCAGAATAGATCACTGTTATTAATGGCTATACTTTGTTATTCATGGTTATGCTGAGCTGGGACAATTTTCTGTTGCAACTGCAGTGCCCTTTGTAAATAACAGTGTGTTGTTTTAGCAAAAGAACAGGTCAGCTCTATTGACTTGATGAGATAGTTATGGGTCTTGCTTTAAGTCTTGCTCTAAATAAAGCAGTATAGTAACATTATCCAGTGTATGACATGTCTGGTAGGAAAGGTACAATCTTGCCATACCTGGAAAATGAAGTTCTCTTTTCCTTCCTTTCTTTCCTTCAGTAGTCTGAAACCCAAGATCAGCCTAGGAATTGCTCAAGAAATTAAAAAATATATTGGAGACTGAAAGCCCTATGAATTTCACTGCCAAATACTCTACAGGAGCACTACATAATTTGCCAGATATTTTCAATTGGTACATAGATGGCAAAACTGCCAAACTTGGTAGAAAAGCAGTAAGGCACACATCTGTTTGCATCAGGGGCTGCAGGCATACACTACATGTACTGTTTGATTGCTCAAAAATAAGCCCTTTTTCTACTCTTTCGACAACCATTTAAAAAGTATTTGCTTAACATTAATAAGTGGGTTGTTGTATTGACCTCATTCTCTGCCAGAGAGAAGTGTATTTGTCCTTGTTGATGTCACTGAAGTCAGTTGAAGTGAAGGCGTCTTTATATGTTATTAGCTACTGGGCTGTGTCTGACCATTTAATATATATCTTCACAAAAAAAACCATCTTGGCACAAACAAGATGTCTCATAAATTCTGCCCAAGCCTGTGCCAACTTATCAAACTCAATGTAAAAAATGCCATGTGTACTAATAAGTTTACCAATAAGTGATACTTACTGTCAGAAAAGCCAGTGTTTTGCCACTGGAAACTAAACTTGAAGAACAGCGTCTTTTGCTTTTTAAAACTTGTTGCTTTTCTTACATAGAATACTGAATTAAACACATTTGTATGTATGCTTGTCAAGAAAAGAATAAATAGCACATTATCAAGAAAAATCAACAGTAGCATAGCTACTTTTGCAAAATTGGCATGGGGTAGGAAGTATTGAAGGTTTTTCTAAAAACAGAATTTAACAACAACATTTTAAGTAGATTGGTACATGGATTTTCAGAGTCCCATGGCACATAATAATGATGTTTTCTGCAGAAGGATTTTTACCCAATCTGTATAAGCTCTGAATGTTTGAAGAAAGCACAGCAGCAGTGGGGAAACACAACAGGAGGCATATGAAGTCTTACAAATAAATGTTGCCTTTGCAGCTATGAAGTTGAACTACACTTGTTTTGCCTCAGGCTAGTGCTGAAGGTGAGCAGCTCTGACATGGGCTATGTGAAGGCATTCTTCCTGATCACCAGAGTTACATTTTCTCTTCTCCATAGTTCCTCTTGTAAACACAAGTGCCACTCTGCTACTTCTTTCAGATTAATTCGGATAATTTTAGCTGCTTTCCTCTGTTTGCCTTTCTTTCTAAGTATTCTTCCTAGCTTTGTCTTTGTCTTTATCCAGAGCTTCTTCATTGTTTAACCATTCTGCATCACTTCTGTTGTAATTGCTGCATATCTCTACTGTTGCAATATTTGTCCTTCCAACACAGCAGCCTTACTCCCCAAAATACATAAGCAAATAGGCTGTCTCCCTCACCTTTTGAAATATTCATGCAACTAAACCAGTTGGAAAACTGGCATGTAAAGTGCAGCTAAAGATACGTCAAGGTGACTCTTGCTCAGGTTTCTCCTTCTGTTTTGCCAAGCAAACATCTGGCCTTAAATTTCCATGTTAAGTGTCTGACTCAGCTGAATTCATCTGGTAAGTTTTGTTTTGGTTTTTTCTGTTTTGTTTCTTTTTTTTTTTTTTTTTTTTTTCCTTGCTGGTATAAACAACAATAATTAACTAACATGACCACAAAACTTTAAAGCCTTTGAGCTGAAACTTTTCAAGTGCATGGGATGTTTGACTCCTGTACAGACACTCAGGCAAGAATCTGACTTTCTAGGGTTATCACTCAGATGCTACCCTCATTTCTTACAGTCTTGCTATGGAGAAATGCCTCTGGGACCCTGTTGCAGTGCTGTTTGGATTGATTCCTCTAATTGTAGATGTTGGGCTGTTACTACTAGGAAAGCACAACACCGATCCTGAATAATTTGTTGGGTATTTAATTCCATTTTCCCTGTATTTTTGTCTTTTCTCCAGATTTGCTTCTAAAGTACTTTCTCTGTGACCCTTGAACTGAGAGTCTGAAAGAGGTATAAACTGATATTTGATGACTTCTGATATGCCTGCACTGGCACAATCCACATCTCTCATTAATTTCTAAGAACTCTCCACCAGAGAAGCCAGGTTTGAAGAGATCTTGGTGAACAAAGGTAAACTTGCTCTTACTGAGCTGGGTCAAGATCTGGAAATAATGAAGCAAGGAATAGCGCTACCCTATGCCTCTCTGTTACTGCGCTCATATTGCACTGGAACAGGAATTGCTGATCCAGATTGCTGTGTCATGTAGCCACACTGTCTTACCTAGGTTTTCTGCAAAGTTTGGGTTCAGTTCATAACTTCCAACTCTCTCTCCTTTGATGCTTTGATTTATCTTGTTTTTTTCTTCTTATTTATATAAATGGCTGTGATGTGACCCTATGCATAGTTTTAAGGCAGTGATTTTACCAGTCTTTGCCTCCTTGGTTTCTAAATCTGACCCATAAAGCCTCCTGTAAACTGTACCGTAAACCATTACAATAAAGGCACTCCATAAAATATTTCCATAATAATTATTGAAGAAGCTCTTAAAAGCTTAGCATTCTGTTCTCTTTGCTTTTGTGTTTTGTTTTTTTTTTTTATTTCCAAGTAAAATGTAGTTCTGAATTTTACCAAGGTGGTGACAGAAATAGTCAAACCTTCAACATGTGAACCTCCTCCGTGATATTTATTCATGCCTCAGAGATTGTTTTTACTTGCTATATAATCAGCTTTTTTTTTTTTAATAAAGTATTAAAGGAATAATATGAATAAAGGTAAATTATACTAAGTAAATGGGAAGAATTAACATCATGAAAAATACATATATATATCTAGGAATAAAGCACTGGATGCTGTGATTTTTTTTTTTTCTTGGCTCTCCCATCGTATATTTTATCACCTCGTGCAACTCATACTCCTTCATCAGCCTTGCCATTGTTTTTTGTGCTATGGCCTTCGTGCAAAGCTCTCTGGAAAACAGAAACAAAATATGGGTCTAGTGTGGTCTCTGAAGTTTGGCGATAAAAAGTTCAGATTGTGCTGAATAAAGTCACAAGAAAATATCAAAAATCGAAAGCAAGAAGATAATTTGAACAATTCTGGTTTTATGGCTTTCACATTTTATGGTTTCACATTAGCAAAATGAATTCGTTTATCCTTTGAAATAATGTAAAACTGATTCAGCATTTTCTCTCAAATTTGAAAGACCAAACATTAACAGATTAATTGGACCAGCTGCTGGAAATGAGCAGTAATGTAACTTTAAAAGTTTTTTCAGATTTTATCTTTTAAAAAAGAGATTTTATCATGCTTTGGAACTTGTTAGTTTTACAACTACATATGAACTAGAAGTACTTATTAAAATAAATTATTGCATCCTATTTATGACAACTGAGCTATTAGGAAAACTGCATTAACAAACATTTTTCATACTTGCTAGTTATTCCTTACTTTTGTAGATGCCTTTCTGAATTAAAAAAAAACAAAACAAAAAGATCCCCAAAAAAACCAATAAAACAAAGCAACAAAACCAAAATCCAACCTTTTATGATTTGACTGCCTTGCTTCAATTTTCGGGTTTTTTAAGAGGAAGAGTGGTCATGGGTGCTTCTGAATGGGTTTCTGATCGTTAGATTCCTGAGATTTCAACAGCCGAAGGATTTTCTCTTACAAGGAAAAAGAACTATGGCTGGAGTATAAAACATATTCCAGGCATGGAGAAAGGCAATTTTCAGTGACTAATTATAGCTAGAGGTAGCTAGGAAAAAAATACAAATGTAAAGAAAAAAAAAGTTATATGAGTGAAGTTAATTTGGAGCTGGTGGAAGTACAGTTTGGAGTATCTTTGGTGAATGATCATATTCCTCAAAACAATCTTGCTGTAACTATCTGTAATAACAGTGGCTTGATTATAGATAAGATAAAAGGCACACTTTGTAAGGGTTCTTTGTGTGTTGGTGTGTATCAAGGATGAGTGAACCAAATATAAGAAACTATTAACTGTCAGACTTGACAGGCTTGATGTTCAAAACATAATGTGATAAAAATATTCCTCTTAAGAAGAGTTTGGTTTTCTTTCTCTTCACATTTTCTACATGAGGTCTGACCTCATGAAGGTAGGAGAACAAAACAAATTCTGTGGAAAAATATTTTATCTTGATCCATAGTTTTGTATAAAACTATTCCATTCAATTTGTTACTCCAAAGTTAATTCAGGCACTATTTTGGATTCACAGTGGGATGATTTAGTAGTTGCAGTGTGTTTCCCAACACTTACCTTTAAAGTCTGCAACTTGAAGAGTAGAACGAACAGCCTGCTGTAATGCCATGGGTGAATTATGCCAAAATGAGAGCCATGGCTGCACATGGATAAGTTGAAGGCCACAACAGGGAAGAAAGGGATTGATTTCAAATGCCTCATCTTCCAGGAAAAAAAATGTCCAGTTTACCTGGAAGGTGGCTTTGGCGTATGCTTGGAATGTGCTGTTCTCACCTTTTTCGTCAATGTTTCTGTCAAAGGAAAGGATGAAAAGAATTCTCATTTCTGTTAAAAAGATTGCTTCCTCCACACTTCCCACTTTGTACAAAAAGGGGAACATTGTAGTTCAGTGTCTTCATCTATTTAAGGCACTCCTACCGACATATCCCACTCTTGTGAGTCATTCAGAAAAGAGTGTGTAAGCAAGGAAAGAAGGCTTTTATCATCCCCTGGTGGTGTTGTGTCCATGGCCCTCTGCTAAATAAGGATATGGCCTACAGCTCTGAGCCTTAGCTCGAAACAGGGACAGCTGTTTCCTATCTTTGCCTTTGTCTCCACAATTCAAAGAAAACACAGGCTAGAAAGGGTCCAAAGGAGGATCACAAAGATGATCAAAGGGAAAGACTGAACAAGTTAGGTCATTTTATCCTAACTAATCTGGGTGTGTCTCAGCCCTTTTCCTGGGTCAGGACCTTCATTTCTCTGCAACTGAATATCTCTGACAGTGTGGGATGATACCACCTCTCTAAACCACACATTCTTCATTTTAAAGACAACTATACTAAAGATGGTAAGCTTTTGAAAAGAGTTATTTATGATGGGCCAAAAAAGGACCACCAACAGACATAAAAGTTATGCCTTAATATTCTGCAGGAAGAATGTTTTTTTCCAAAGTGTTCACAACCCTACAGAAGGAATATGGTGCATAAGAAGTTTTCATAGGTTAAGCAATCTTCCTTCAAGTATATCACTGCTATACAATCACCACAATTATTAAATTTCTGGTCCACAAACCTTGTTAAAGACAAATAACTGAAATAAAATGTCCATTTTTATTCTCATTCACAATTAAGTATGGCTGCAGGTTTTAATAACTGGAAATTAGAGAAGCATTTCAAAGCTGAGTGCAAAATTTAGAATTACATTCATATGTATCATATACATATGTATTTTATACAGAAAGAGGCTTATACATTTTGCAGTCTGCCCTGTAATTTCTATTAATAATGGAAGTTACAAAGTATGCATTATAAAGACCACATACCTCAGAAATACTACTTTCAAAACCTGTATTCTTTTACATTGATAAATAAAATTCATAAATCATCAGGCTACAAAAGTAATGAAACAGTACAAACACAGGGAACAGACAAGAAGTTAAATATGGGTGCTACAGAAACATTAGTCTGTTTTTACTCTCCTGCTGTGATGTACTGGAATTATGACTGTATGACTATCTTCTCTACTTGCTTTCTCATTTGCTATGGTCAACATTATATTGAAATTATTGTAAGGGCAAACACCATTGTACAGTTACAAGTACTTTCAATAGGTAAAGTAAAGTCTCTACTGTTGCTAAGTAAATGCCATCTTTCCAAAACCCACCAGCAAATATTGATCAAGAATCTCAAGCATTTCAATGAGCTCCTTTGCCAGAGTGAATTCTTTTATGATGTTTCAAAACTTTTATAGCTCCAGCTACAACATCACTGTATGTTGTTAGGGTAATTAAAATTGTGGAGTGATTTTTTTAATTTTTTAAAGTGCAGAAGATGGCTACCTGACAGGCTGCATGATAAGTTCCTATGAGGTAAGGTGATTTACATATCCTTCATGGTACAGTATGAAGGAATGTAATTCATGAGTACTAAGGGAGCTGGCTGAGGTAATTTTGCGTCCACTCTTAATAATATTTGGACAATCATGGTAACTGAGATATATGTCTCAGGACTGGAAGAAAGCAAATGTCACTCCTATCTTTAAAAAGGGAAGAAAGAAGACACAGAGAACTATTAGCTAGTCAGCCTCACCTCAATCACTGGGAAGATGATAGAACACTTCTTAATCCTGGAAATCATTTTCAGGCATATGAAAGACAAGAAGGGGAATGGGAGTAGCCAGCATGAATTCATGATGGGGAAATAATACTTGACCAACCTGATAACCTTCTATGATTATATTATTCTCTGAATATCATATGTTAATTTATCAGGAGACATTTTAATAATTTTGAAACATGACCCTCCAGCAAATGCAGTTACATAGCTCATATGACTTCTCTCATGATTATTTCTCCATCTTTTCACTCTCTTTGCTTTATAGCTGTTTTTAATCCTGATGAACAAATAACAGCCAAGTATGTGCCAGCTTCCATTGCTGCAATCACAGTCTTTGAAGATATTTTATTTGTGGGTCAATAGATGATTGGCTTCCATATCACTTTGTGCAGTGAGTCAAACTGGTGAAGATTTCTTCACTAATTTTCTGTAATCAAAATGATTTCACTGAAAAAAAAGAAAGACTCTGAAGAAATTATCTGATATTCCTTTCTTCACTTTACTGATCTATCTGACAGTCAGTGATAATAGAGGGCAAATATCAGGAGCACAGTGGAGGGGTTATAGGATGCATTAGCACTCCAGTCCTGAGTCATTACCTTTCCACCTGATCTGTCACAAACCATAATGTACTTCGCACTAATGGCAAAAATGGAGCTCTTGCTCTGAGGTGCTGACTGACAGAAGGTCAGCTTTGTGAGGTTCGTAAAAGATGTCATTCTCTAACTAAAAGTGGATACACTCCTGTACATCAAAGGTCAATCTAGTCAAGAATCATGTCTCCAAGAGAGATCCAGAAAAAACATTTTAGAAAAGAGGTACAAAGAGCATAAGCATGTTTCATCATGAAACTCTTCCAGCCTCCACAAATTTACTGAAGTGTTGTGCAGTTTTTCTTTTATTAGTGGCCCTAGGAGGATTCTTATTGCATGAATTTGACAGTTTTCTGAACACTTTTTGTTCATTTCAACATTCATATTGTTCTGTAGCAAGAGATTTCAAAGCCTCGTTATGAAGCTGTGAAAAACTTCCTTTTTTTTGTTTTTAACTTTCCACCTGCCATTTTATTCTGTGTAGTTCTTGAAACATTGAACAATCATTCCTTTTTTCCCCTTCCTATAACTGCTAGAAGTCTATAGACTTCTATTACAACATTCCCCATTCATTTTTTTCCTTACAGGAAGTTGTTGGTCTGCTTTACCTTTCTGTGTCACACTGTCCCAGCCCAGAGACAGACTCAAAGTCAGAATGCCACAGCTCACCAAGTCAATTGCTTGTCTAACCTTTTTTCTCAGGTACCATCTAAGCTTTGGACTTAAAGACAGCTAGGGTATTCCCTGATACACCATGCATAGGTGCAGCATCACAACTGGTAGACTATGACCTTTGTCAAGTTGCATGTATCCTTTCCTCTTTATAAAATAAGTAGGTAATGCTATCTCAGAAATCAGATGTTTGTGGAAATTATAGTGCAGAGGCTTTGCCCTAATACATTGAGACCAGCAGAGTCCATTGGGGGTGGGGCGAGAGATGTCTCAATAGCATTAACTAATGATTGCAGTGGTTGCCATAAAAGTTGTTCAGATAACTAAAAGCGAAAGCTCAGACTGATAAAGAAGGCATGCACAGCAATGTCATCAAGTACTGCTCCTAGGATGACAGCCAGGATGGAGGTAATAATTCCTGACAGAAACCAGGGGATGAATTCAGTCCAAAGGGCATTTCTTCATAATGCAAAAGAGTTCTGAGCAGGAAAAAAAAAAAAAAAAGAGTCCAAAGTAATGAGCAAGGTGATACTTGATGAATTCTCATATAGGGGCAATTTTGGAATGGGAACAGAGCCAGCCAGTAAAAAAATATTTTTTTCTGTAGTGAAGAAAATGTATGGATGGAACTGTGCTTATATTTGAACCTAAGCTCCCAAGATTTTTTGGCGACTACAATGAGCTCCAGAAGCTCTGAAAGAACTTGGTTTGGTTAAACACTGGGATTTTAGAAATATTTGGCTGACAAAAAATATTGGACTTCTCTAAGTCTTCTTAGATACTTTGGACTATCTGATCGAGTGCCTACAGAGATGAAGGCCTGACTGTACAATGAAATATGCAAAGTATATTGTGGAAGAAAATACCACCTATGAAGTCTTACAGTTAAGTAGAAATGATGGACAGAGCAGAAAAAGAAAAATCAAGCAAAAGACAAACTTCGTACAGCTGTCAGGGTTAATATGCAGTGTACTTAGAAACAGTGCCAAAATATACACTGCCTTATTCTAGGGTTAATAAATTATCTCTTAGATTACTTTACATTGCATATGGCTTTGGCTTTCTAAATAAACTGGATACTGCTATATGAATACCTTTTTTGTCTCATTTTACATAAACGTTCAGAGATAGGCTTGTGGCAGACGAATTTCATTGTATGAAAATATTTGATTGGAAATTTGATTGCAAGTTGCCTTGGGTATTCATAGAAAGTTTTTATACTTTCAGCATCTCAGGGGAACTTGGTTATATAACATTTGTCTTCTCCAAATAATTGCAAGTACCTACTCAAATGTGCAGGTCAAATTACTGAACTAAAGTATTTATACATACTATGAAACACCCCAGATAACAAATAAAAACACTAGACAATTATGCTTTCCAGTAAGTTGGATAGCATAGCAACCTATTTACATATATTTCACAATTAGTGAAAGAATATAATTCACTGAATAAAAGTTACTTTTTGGGTGATGTTGAGCTGCAGAGTTATTCTGAGTATATTGCAAGGAGAAATGAAAAGTTGAAAAAAGTGTTTAAAAAGAGTTGTTCTGTATCATGCATCTCTTGGTGAATGAAAGCAAAGTAACTTATTTCATACCTGTTGGGAGCCAAAATTCTTCTCAAGATGAAGATTTGCTTCTGATACTTGAAACATGAAGATATTTCTGCTTATATCAGGAACACTCAGGTTGGGATACTTTTGGCAGTAAGACCTAACAAAAGTGTGAAAGAGTATTGTATGTATAAATTCAGAGTGAGAAAAAGGTTGAAAAAAGCTGTGTTGTAGCTACCAGACCAATGATGGCTTTGCCATATCTGCCTTTGGCACTTTCTTTGGCAGCAGTGAAGAAATCAGTGGTTGATAATCTTGTCAAAATTACAGCTATACTAGGTGCCGTGGTTTAAGGCCTGCCACGCAGCCCACTCACTGCCCCCCCACCTCCTCCCTCGGCTCCCGGAGGGATGGGGAAGA